>CABFOW010000389.1:17256-34727 GCA_902141385.1 Timema californicum
TATATATATATATATAAAGTAATCTAACAGCTAACACATATTAAATTATATATATATATATAAAGTAATCTAACAGCTAACAATTGTGTAGTTATAGCCTACTTAATCTTCAATCCCCATAAAAACATTAGAAATGTAAAATGTTTCTAACAGTACATCCGCAATATATACCACCCTAAACAACAGTAACTAAAAATGTATTCTTTATAAAATCCTCTTAAAAATACAATAACAAACTTACATCTATTAAAAAACTCACATTTATAATATATATATATACAACGGACATTTGGTTATTAATTTCAAATTTATGCGAAAAATATTACAAATAGTCCTCACAAGCACCAAGTTTTTCATGTATCAAAGACAATTTTAATAACCAACCCAGCACAACAACAACAACAAAATCTACACACTTATTAATAAATATATATTAGATAAAAGTACGGTTGCAGTTTTAATTTAATGCTACACATGAAAAAGTTCACAAATAAAAACTAATTAATAACAAAAAACATGAAATGAATAATACCTTATGACAAAGAAAATTAAATACCTACAATATTTTTACATTTAATGTAAATAATACATACAATTTTCATTTTCCTAGTAATTTGAAACTTTTATACAAATTAATTATATAATACAAAAAATTTATATATATATACATATATATTAAACAAATTATGAGTAAGAGATTATATTCTACATGTAAGTATGTAATACAAAAAAAATTAAATTATATTTGGCAGGGATGCTTTTTAAATACTTGGCTTGGTGTAAGTATATTATGTATTCGAATAGCTTGGTACAGTACAAAGGTACAGTTCTAATTATTATTTTTTAAATAGGACACTTGAATCATCAGCAATTTTCCACGAAAATGCAGGTACATTTCCTCTAAAAATAACCTGTAATCTCCCATTTTTTAACTAATTGGCCCATAAATTTAATGTTAAATATATATTGATGATATATAAATACTTATCAAGTTCAACAGCTTAACAAAAACAAATAATTAATCAATAATACATTCAAATTTTATGGGTTGTATCAGTAATTAGAACAATGGAAACTAACAAAAACAAAAGAAACAATACATCATAAACTTTACAAAAATAGGATGTACAATATAATATTAAACAAAGAAAAAACTCATTACTTTGGTTTGTTTGTATAATGTGTGGACATTTTTATATTAAAAAAGTTCGTTTTAATTTGATGATAAAGCTTGGATTTTATACGTTCCCTTTTTTTTTACTGTTTCATCATTGTGTCTTCCGATACAGCCGGCTTACAGGGATGCCAATAATGACAACGCGAGGTAATATATTCCTGAGGACATGATGTGTTTGGATCATGTCCCTAATTACCTCTCTGCAGTGTATTAGTGGATTTCCACTCAGCCGAGCGCAATGAAGCAGGCCTTGCAGGAACCAAGGCCATTATTGGATCCGATCACCTCTCGTGGCATATGCTAGTCAATTGGGATCGTGTAAGCATCACTATTTTAGTCGGTTGCTGTAATTGCATGGCTTCATTACTGTTATGCGCTTACTTTAAATACAGTAAATCAGTGGTTCTCAACCCTTTGGTCACGATTAAAGTCTAACATAGCCCCCCACGATAAATTTTCCATAAATGACAGGTCAAGTTTCAAATATCAGGTAATCAAAGGAGAATATTTTGAGACAGTCACATACAAAATTCCCAATCACGTTTGGTCCTCCGCCACGTTTTGTAATATTGTCATCTTGACAATTTTCCCTTGAAAGATGCTCGCGTAAGCCCTGAAAGTGGCGCGAGCAGACCTGGGGGTGCGTGTAACACAGTTTGAGAACAACTTAAGTTTTTAAGTTGCTGGGAGAGAACTTAATCTTGATCTACCTTTCTTTCACCTGCTCCAGTGGCAAAATGGCTTAAGGCGTCACTCTCTTGTTGGACTGGCTTGCTGATGACGGGGAGATCGTCGTTTTATTTCTTGTCGGGTCTACTGAGGGTGTTTTTTCCATAAGTAGTTTCTCACTCTCCTTCCACGCCAATGTGCGTAGACTACCTCTAAAATGCTTCCTTCCTTATTCCTACCTAATTAGAGTAACTATCATTTATGCGTCTACCTGAACAGGTAGTAAGAAGAGGTGATATATTTATATAGATTTTATAAACATGTATTTCAATATCCTACTAATAATAAAAGGGTACGGGGTTTGATGCTTGGCATGGCCCAAAATATTACCTTTTGTGAAATTAAAGCTTCTCCTATGAGAGTTGTCAATTAACGGTCTGATAAGTTAATTATTCGTGCGCTGATATAATCAGTTGGTTCAGAAACGACCCCGGATTATCACTGCCCTCTTTGTGCTTTTTTTATTACATAAAGATTAAACCTGATGCAAATAACGCTAAAAACTGTATCTTAGGCTACATAAAGGTTGTATAAGGAAAGATCCCTTTGATAAAATTAGAGAAATTAGATATTTACGGTAGCATATATAACTGTTGGAATATTAACCTCTATGAATATGTTTATCATTCTTCTTGGTTATGGTAGATATATTATATTTTTGCCCACATATTATTAACTTTCCGGGTTATCCGTTGGCATACACTTATACTGAAGAGGTAAGAATATAGAAGATACCATTTGGAGGAAATATACGTGATTTGTGTGAAGGCAGATTATTAAAACCCTTAAGAAAAACCGCCCCATAGAATACTCGACCAAGATTTGAACGCTGACCTTATCCTTTACCAGAAATTCAATCTATTACGTGAGTGACTCCATTGACTACCGGGAAACTAGAGCCTTATCATCATTGGACAATATAGACTACATAATTATATTAACATTTTACTATCGATTAAATACTATCAAAACAAACGGTTTTGAGAAAATAAAAAAAGTCTGATTATATAATGTATAGGCCTACACTCTTATTACATTATCTCCAACTAAAGTCTTAAAAATAATTAATTTAATTTAACTCTTAAATGAAAAACGTTGTTAAAATTATTGAAGTGTATGATCGTCTATCATTCTACTTGTGTCACATTCTGCCTATAAAATAACTCATTTAGATGTGATTAAAAAAAAAAGTATTTTGCTCTACTTTTCTTATAAGAAAAAAATATTTTTCAACTTTTATATTTGTTCTTGCTTTATGTCATAAACATATAATTTTTAATTAAACGTGGGAAAAAAAAATTCTTTGGTTGAATTTGTTAAATTAAATAAGTGCCATCGAAAAATACTCCCGGAAAAATCTAAAACAATAAAGTAGACATCAAAACGAGTATTTATTTACACCTTCCAAGTAATTTAAAGCCTTGGATAAATAAAAGGATGTATCTTCTAATCTAAAATTTAAAGATATAACGTCAAACTATTTAAGATAGTAAAAAAACATTAAATTTGACGTCATATTTTAAAGCCTTTCATTTAAGGTAGGGATGTATGGAGTGCGATAAAAGGCCATTATTCTCACAGTTTTTATAGAAAAACTTATTTTGGTCAAAATAAATAAAATATTGCTCCATTAGAAACATAATTTAATTTAATTCCCTTGGTGGCCTCAACAAATCTTGAATATATGTCAAGGTTGGGTGTTCTGGAATTTGATGACCACTTTTCCTCTCTCTTTTAAAGTTTTCTCAGGGCAGATATTCAATATATGTTGATAATTATTATCATTTGAAGAAATTTAAAATCTATGTTTCTACTGAAGCAATATTTTATTTATTTTAGCAAAATAAATTTTTTGTTATGAAAACTGCAAACACACAAGTTTAGTTACCAACGTTCCTACTTCAAACATTTTTTTTTAATTGGAGATTTGAATAAATACTTCTTTAAAAAAAGTTAAATTAGATTGATTATTAAAAAGATTTTTAGTCTACATAAACAATATGGTAAGAATAACAAATATCCGACCACCTATGGGATCTAATTGTCAGAGTTCCTGGCTACAGATAAAAACGTCTTGGGTGCAATCCTCAGTACTTCCAAAGTCCATATGTAAATCAATGAATCTGGATCGGGCTCAAACTCAGCCTTGTGCGGACAAATGCGGAACTACTTTAATAAAGAAGTAACAGCTCCTGTTTAGAAAACTGATTATCATGCTGAATAACTCGTTGTGGTGACCACATGACGCGCTATATATGCAAATGTTTCCACAATATTCGTTAATGGTGCCAGTCGCTCGGTCAATATTACTATATTACAGGCTTCACAACATAGAGTTTTTTTTTACAAATATTTAAATATATATATTTGTTTATAATGGTACCAGGACAAAGGCTTTTAGTTTTTTTTCTAGTTTGGTCCAAGGTTTTGGATGGACATAGACCTGTATTACCTGGAGTTATCTCACTAAAATGTTGACGTCATTTCCAATTTCATTCCGACGGCAAACATTACCACGCTTCCGACGTTATAAATGAGAGGCGAGCCACCGTATTATGAGGAATGTTTTATGTCTAGCCGACAAAACATATGTTATATTTCATTTGAAAAGCTTATGATAAACTTAAACTATATATATGTAGGTATATATATTAAATATGTCTAGAAAGCAATCATATATTATAAATTAGTTCCAGCCCAAATCGGTGGATATGTATACGTGACGTCAGTTCTTTATATTGTGACCTGCTAATAACTGGGAAGTCAGGGTTTGAGTCTCCTATGAATTTAGTGATTTTGTTTTCCTGAATGGTGTACCACTCTTTCTTCATGAAATTGCGGGTTTATTTCATCTAAACACACCCTTTCTTCGGCCTTCCTTTCAGTGTAGTTGATTGTGGATAGCTTGAGCGAGTAAGTAAAAGACAGTGAATTTGATTTCCAGAAATCTCCTTTGGATACAATCTTGAAATATTAAAAAAAAGAGTTCTTATCTAGTGATAATTTGACGATTTTTTTTATTCAATTCGTGTATATATTTTTTAAGGACTAACTAATTCAACAAGAACACATCTACCTCCTATTCATTATTTTACATCTTCAGTTATGAATCTTACTGGGAAGCGAACATTAATCACCTTGAGACTAAAAGCTTTTAAACCATCAATTAAAAGGGATGCTAAGTAATGCTTCATTGGAACAGAGCTCAACTTTTAGACTAATAGCTTTAATTTGTTAATATATTCACAGGTACTTTAGAGCCTCTAGATTGTTTTCATCTGAAAATGAGACCATGGACTATTAATAAAATAATTAATATAAGGGTAGACCTATAATAAGATAAGGTTGCTTAGTAGAAGTGCACCCACACTAGCAAGAAATATTATAGGAGAAGCCACATTGATACACAAATATATATATATAATAAAATGTTCAATTCTATATCATTGGTTTAAAAGACATTTAGTTGAAAATGTAAAAGTTTAACACTAGCATTATTACTCTTTTATTATACTAAATATGTATAAAAAATAACCTATTACTTAAATAAGAGTATGAAAATAAAAGGTCTACAGAAAAATATATGCCAATAAAATATATTCAATATGAAGAATGTAATAATTCTGTCTCGGTTTCTTATGGAGGACTTTTAGTTTAGCGTGTGGTTGACATGTTACATGTTTTTCCTTTGTTTACACCCCAATAAATGTTGCATATTTGAGCTTGTATAAATGTCCATCCCCTCTGAAAACATCACACGAAACTCCCCTCCCCCACACCACATTGTGGTTTTTTTTTCCACGTAACATGTTGTTCGATAAAACTTGCATTATTATGGATGCTCCATTTGCAGAACCCTCAAACCATTTTCCATCTCTTTTACCCCCCACTCCCTTTATTCGTGTTTCTTTTGTATGACCGAGCGAAAACCCTCAGCTACGTTGCGTGCGATTGTCCTCCCTGCCGTTCCATTTGTTTTACAGTGTTGCAATATCCTCTTCTATTTACACTACATCCGCCCCCTCCTCCCCTTTTTGAAATTTCAATTTCCTACCGTGACACTCCGTGAAGTGTGTGTGTGGTTTCTATTTTCCACCACCATGCGGCGTCGTGGTACGGTTAAAGGGTGGGATGTGGGGGTTAACAAATGAGCAACGGAAGATGCAATACTTTACCTCAGTCACGAGGAAATTTTGTTGATTTAGAAAAAAAAAATGTTTTAAGGGCTAGAGAGAAATTAATTGAGGTTTAACTATAGGTCACTGAAGGGAAGGTTTTTACGCCTAGATCTATTGACGAGGTATCACGAGACGTTCTACATTATATATTTTATCTGTTCGTGTAATCATTCATCCTTGGTTTAAACCCCCCGTATCTCTTCCCCCTATTTATATCCAGCCTCCATATGCCCCGCAAAACTTTCCCTTTGACTAGTTTGCACTATTAATCTGAAACAATATTTCGCAAAGGCTATCATGACTCTTGGATAAATTACACAACTATGAAGGTGAAATTTGTATATATTAAATAAAAATAAGATTAAATTGATATATTCAATCGCTTTAAATACAATTTTTATATGAGGGAAACAAAAATATTTTATGTTATCTAAATCTTACGTAAAAGATGAACAGTAACATTTATATCAGTTGACCTCCTATCGATTACCATTCAAGTTAATTTGCTAAGCAGCCTAAAATACATTTTAATTGTCAAAATTAGTTGATGCATTTTTTTTACAAAGCATAAATATAATTTATTTGGTTGTAATAATAATTGCTATTAACATATTTTTTGGGAATATTTAATATCATACAACTCATAATTATCAATAACGTGATAACCAATTTTAATTTATATATAACAAATTAATATTTTCAAAGGTTTAGATCAGTTAATACCTTTGTAGTTGATCATGGAAACTATAACACATTTTAATAAATAAAGATTATTAAACAATATTTTTATAAATATAATATTTAAATATCAATTTTTAATATCTTTTTAAACCAGATGGGGGACGAATTTATTATCTCCAGTTCAGGGAATCTGAATCATACAAACATGTAAATAAATAATATTAGGAGGGTTAATTTAACTATAAAATAATTCCGTAATCTATGGCTGGAATTATGTAATAAAACGGATGATTTTAAACTATCCCTCTATATATGCACAGCCCCTAAAATAACATTCAGAAATTCAAACCAACCCTATTTAAATTAGAGACAGTATTCCATAATATTTATTTTCAAGTTAAAAATAAATCTTAAGAAAGAAGTTTACTTACTTATTTACTTTATGGCATTAGGAATTAAAAAGTTTATTGAAGCTCTTGCAAAAGTGCTCCATCTCTTTCTATCTGGAGCTAGTTATATCCAGTCCAACTCATTACACCCCATACCTATCTTGAGCTAGCTATATCCAGTCCAGCTCATTATACCGTATCCCTAACTTGAGATAGTTCTATCCAGTCAAACTCATTACACCCTATCTCTTTCAGGTCAACTCTTAAGTTACCCCTCCATCTGCATCTAGGTCTTCCCAGTGGTCTCTTATTAATGGATTTGCCAGTTGGTGCCTTAAACAAGGTTCTAGATTCTCCCATTCGCGGTGCAGATCTTGTACATTGTAATATACGAAGCGTGATCATCTTAAAAATATTTTATGATGAGTACAGTATATGAAACTCATCATAATGTAACCTATTTTATATCACATTTTTATTAAAGTAAACAGATAAAAGAGTTAAATTAAACTAATAAACAAAAACATAAGGTATGTATTTAATTGAATTCCTCAAAAAATATTTTTGTCTATTATTTTTATAAAATTTAAAAATACATATTTAGGTTGTTTGCTGTTAAAGTAAGTTTTTATAATATATTTTTTATTTCAAATAAAAAATAATTAAAGAATATACTATACTGTCACATTTAAATAGTTTATTTAGAATTGATCCAATTATCCACGATAGCTGTAGACACACTGCATGTGATCAAAATACAACACAAAATAAAATATAATTGTAAATTATTAGAGCTTTACCAGTTTTGATGGTATAAAAGATTCGAGCATATTAAAGACATTCATTAAAACTGGTATAAACATATTATAAAAGAGTTTTAATATGATGTATAGTGTTGGTTTTGATTCCTTCATTTCCCAGAACATCTCCCTCTCTACCCCTTGGATGATCCAATTAACTCGCGGTACAATAACCTCGTGTCTCGTTCTCGTTATCATGTGTAATATAGTATTAGGCTTTATGTGAATTAGGGTACATTAAAACCCATTGGATTTTATGTGGCGATTATTATACAGCTCATTACATTAGACAAACTTTTGGTTTTTGCAATTACATATGCTTTGTATTGACAGCCTATGTGGTCTAGTGGTCAGACATCCAAAGGTCGTGGGTTAGATACCCGGTCAGTCCAGATTTCTCAGTAATGCATTGGGTCAGGGAAGGGCTCAAACTCAGCCTTGATAGGACAAATAAGGAGCCACTTGAGTAAATAATTACCAGCTCCGGTCTATAAAACTGAGATTAATGGCAGGTTAGGTTGTTTTTGTTGAACACATGACACCCTCTATCTAGAAATTCTGGCCGGTTGATTGGTATAGCTCGCTTGTGGGCTGACGCTATGTAGTTTTTTTAAATGTATATTTTATTTTGCAAACTTGACAAACCAAATATAATTAAAATGAAATTCTTCAATATTTAAATTGGAGATATAGAGAGCTACAGACCACGAAAGATCTGTCAGCTACAAAAACTATTAGAGCTATATTCATTTATCCATATGTTAAGATATGTGATTCTAAGCTTTCACTTTTGAAGGATATTAATCATTAACTAAATGGTGGACTACTAAATAAATTTAATAAAATTATATCAATTTTGACCGATAAAATATGTTTGTATTTTTTAAATAGCCCTTTCAATATAAATCCGTCAATTTTTAATCGCTTGAGGTAATATTGGTTTTGAAATAATGATGGTCTCGCTGCTTCTAACATTGATATCATGTTTAAAGCGTGAAAATTGAAGAGCATGCAGTCTCAGATGTAAGTCTCACTTAAAATTACTGGATTGACATTGATAACAAGGAGTAAATTAGAATATATGTGTATATATATATATATTGTTTGCATCATTAGTTATTTACATTATGATTATTAATTTACATGTGCAGGTTAGCGCGATCAAACTTCCTCAAAGCTAAGCTAAGATAAGCTACCTCTTTTATTAAGGGTTTAAATAATCTTGATTTTGAAATATAAGTATAATAAATAAAACCTTTTGAAATGTAATTTAATATGAATTTCTCAAGAATATGAATGAGAAAAATTGAAAGTACAAACGTATTAGTTGTACCTATAATAATATAAATTAACATTTCTTTTCAGACACACAGTTCCAATTGAATATCTGTGTAAATATAATGTATACAAAAATGACACCTGAAACTAAATTTTAAATCTGGCCTATCAGTTTTGTGTGCTTGTTTCCATACCTATTGAGCTATCAGGGGTCTACTCCACGCCCAAATGTAATTAGCGATAAAAACAAATAGGCTTGGACTAATAATATTTTCTTTCAAATCTAGGGGGAAAGGGATAGTTTTAATGTGGGGAAGTATGAGCTCAGTCCCACCAATACTTTAGAAGTACATTTTCGTCCTAAGCCATATTACAAATTTATACCAATGAGCTAATCTCGTTACAACTAATTTTTCACAGATTTAGGGTCATGTTATGCCTAATATTAGGTTTTTTCAGGTTATGGTTGAGCTATATCGTAGTTTAGGTTTGCTTAGCATCTTGCTGTGTCATAAGTAAGGCTAGGTTAAGATTGTGTCGTGTCATGCTACACATCACTTGCTGTTTTTCGTGCCACTTGAGAAAACAATCAATACATCCATCCTTAGTGCAACGCCCCAACAACCGGAACCAATAACCAACCACCTGCCTTCCCGACCACTCTTAAGGGGTCTGAGTTCGCATTCAGCCTTGAAAACTTCCCCAGATACAACGGGAGGGAAATAAAAAGAGTGGGTAAACTTAGCATTACATTTTTATTTTTAATAAAATTGGAATGAAATTATGGCACCAACTTGATGGGCCACATGTGGTGGCATATCAGCTGTCCTCCTGTGTGGGTGTGTGTATGTGTGTGTGTGTGTGGGTGTGTGTGTGTGTGTGTGTGTGCGGGTATGTGGTTTGGAGGGGGGAAGAAGGGAGGGTGTCTGAATGCTTCATGTGGGTAAACATATGTTCTGTTTTCATGTTTCAGTGAGCACAGTAGGGGTTGACGCTGTACTAGGCCGGAGCGTTACTCTACCATGTGACATCGAACCAACAACAAGGGAAGACAGGGTCTACATGGTGCTATGGTTCAGAGACAGTGCCGGGAAACCCCTTTATAGGTAGGCTCACTTCTAGAACTTTCACATTTAGCAAAGTTACTTTTTGATGGATTTACATGACTCTTATATATATCTCAAAACTGCACGTTATATAAATATATTACTGTATATTACTAACTGTTCCAGTTATACGGATATATTATAATTAATATAATGGGCTATAGTTTAGAAAAATAGTATTTTAAAGGTATTATGCCTGCATCCGCGTTGAAAAAGAAAGGGAAACCATTCAGGAAGAACCTCTCTCAATAAAGCCGACCAGGATTACAACCCCAATCTTAAAGTAATAAGGAGGCCTATCTCGCCTTAAACCAAGAGGCCACCGAAGCGGATAAACCTATAATAATTTAAGACAAATATGTTGGTCTTCTCCTTTGCCTATTAAAATTATCTAAAAATTCAAATTAATTTTAAAAATTTCCAATAAATCTCCTTGCTAAATCAGATACCATTCATTTTTTCTTATTTCCCTCTTTTTACAGGTGGTTATAAGCAATGTGTACCCATATTTGTGTGGAAAAATAATGAAACAACATTTGGGAAAATAAAATTTTGTAGCTTACACCTAGGTGGGTTTCGAACACTGTCTTCCCCATCAATAGCAAGCCAATCAGATAATCATGGAGCCTTGGAGCACGTGCCTGCCCTCTAGAGGCTTTTATTGATTTCCATACATACTTCCAAACAAGTCGAGTAAAAGGAGCTGTGACTCCCGATGAATCATTCATTTACCAAAAGTTGGCTCTTTGTTGAAAATAATTCGAATGGGAATCAAATTACAAAATAAGGTTTCTTTCTTCTTAAACGTGTCCCGTTATTGAAACCGCCGCAATCAAAGTGAGTTTCATGGCGCAATTTCTGTTAGTTTCCTCTGCTCAATACCCCTTCGCCCCATATTTTCCAATTTATCGCCAATTTCTACCTTGCTTTGTTACGTTGTGAGAAAATTGATTTCTTTTCCGTAGGATTTCCTTTTATATGATATCTTCAACACTTTTTTTCTTATTGTTATTTTATATATTGTATCGTCAATAAGTGCATAACGTGGACATGTTTCTGGGTTTTGAGGTATTTTGTTGCTCTAAGCGTGCCAACACAAACGGAAAGGTCTGGTAATAAAAAAAATGATGACAGTCCATTTAAAGAACAAAAAATAGAAGTATCCTTGGCTCTAAAAATAAATGTAAAGGGAACATTTCTATTTTCACATCCACGTAATAGAAAAATAGCTTTGATCCAGTCCATCAATAGGCCTTTTATAAATGCTAGTATCTTTCACCCTCTAAAATTCTAAAATAACCAGAAGAAAATGGCAGATAATGGCTCCATGAACATATAAAATATTCCACTGATTATCAATAAAAAAAGGGTATGTTGATATTATTGAACTCTTAAATTCGAAAGGAAATTGCGTTCAAAATGGGAAAACCTAATCACCATTAACTTATAAAGTGTTTATCGTTAAATTCACTCTCTTAAGAATGGGAGAGCTCATCCCATATTAGATTGATACATTTTAAAACAGTATCAAAAAATATGAAACCTCTACCCCTTGTATTATCTATCTTCAAACATTATGTTATTTTTTATTTTATTTTAAGAACATACATTTTTAATCCTAAATTATTTCAAATATATTATTATTTTTATAGAATTGAATTTTATAATATATTGATTTTAATAAAAGAATATGTATTCTAAGAACCATATACAGTATAAATAAATATGTTTATTTGAATGTTTACAGTAAAAAGGAGTGCCAACTTAAAAGTTTTAAACCAAACTGATTTGATTTCATATCCAGAGTAATAGCTAACCAAATTTTTATATTAGTAACATGATTATATGGTGTTTTTTTTGTCTCAACTAAATCTTATCTAGTAAATGATTAGTTTATATGATTAGTTTAGGAATTCTGCCAAGATGTTTCTCTTCTCTTTGTACATAGCTTTTGACTGTAAATTTAGGACTGTTTGATAAAAGGATGTCTGAGAATTAATATTTGGAATCTAAAATCGGCTACTTAAATTTATACGTTGTACAATACTTCAGATACATATTTTAAATAAAATTTAAGGAGTGATGTGTTTGAAATGGTTAATACACACCTTCACTATCAAGTGGTACCAATTCCTCACAACACCCACATTGTCTCTGTATCTAATATCACCGTCTGATTTCTTTTTTCCATTTCTCTTTTATTTCTTTTTTTTTTTGTATTCCATTCTCATCTTTCACCATTGCTTTCCATCTGTGGAACTTGAAATCTTCAGGGGAGGCAATTTCATGAACATTTTCTTTTCTTCCTTCTTGCGTCTGTTATTTCCTTTTTCGATGCTTCTTCTAGATCACGTCGACGTATTTACATATTTCACGTTGGGGAAACCTCTAGAACGGTGGTGTTGTGTTCAACCTAAAAACGTGAGCCAGTTAAAAAAAAAAGGTCATATAGATTTGTTAAAATAAATAAACTGAGGTTTTTGAGATTAAATATTGGCTTTTATTAGTTTACCGATAACTACATGTAGATATTTATCATATTGTTGCTCTTAAGCTTAAAACACTCTATTATTATGATTTTTATTATTATTATTATTATTATTATTATTATTATTATTATTAGCAACGCGTCTTAATACCCGTTCGGGTTATACGTACTTACGCTAATGTGTAATGGTAAGGTGATTGTGAGATGAATTGGAGGACCTACAGTTTAACGTGGAATCCGAACCACGGTGAGAGGCCTGGCATTCCCCACATTCACAATTTGTGATTAATACACGTCCTGTCAGAGGTGAAGGAAGGGTTTGGCAATCGGATAAATCTGTGGTGGGACCGAGGATTGAGCCCCGGACGCCAGCACTGAAGTCCGACACCTTACCCCTGGATCACCAGGTCACCTAAAACACTCAAATAGGTTTCATTATAAATCTATAGTTTTCATACAACATTTTACCTTAAAGTATTCCTGAAAGCTGCTCTCCGTCACTTCAGGAAGGGTTTGCTATTATTTTTAATATTATTTGGTTAAGGGAGTGCGTATACTTTAGAATTACTACTTGGTATAAGATTCAATTTAACCTTATATTTATTATTATTATTATTATTATTAGCACCGCGTCTTACTACCCGTTCGGGTTATACGCACTTACGCTAATGTGTAATGGTAGGGTGATTGTGAGATGAAATGAAGGACCTACAGTTTAACGTGGAATCCGAAACACGGTGGAGGCCTGGCATTCCTCTTATATTTATTTATTCAAGGTTATTACTGTGCACTTTCTAAACAGACAAATAAATCAGCACATTACTTATAAGATAAACTAATTCTAAAATTGACACATCATCCGGCCAACAACCATTAGTTAATCACTGCAATAGGGGAAACTCACAGTTCACAAAAATATTTCAACAAAATCGGGAATAGAACCCGGGAAACATTGCTCTGTATACAGACACGCTACTGACTGGACTAAGGTGTCGACTAATCCTATTTAATAACTTAGGACATATGTACACATATTATTATTAAAAATTATCTATCTTTATGCTATGAAACTGCGTGCAATGCATCAAACTTATATTAGCTATAGGAGTTTTGTATATTTTTTTGACATAAGAAAATTTTTATTTAATAAAATTCCCTATAGACTCACAAATGAAAAGTAGGGCCACACTAGTTTAATCAGATCTTTTAGTAATCGGGAAAACCTATGCAGATCCTGAGATTTGAATAAATTACAAAGAGGTATTACTCAATTTGTTGTGGATATAAAAATAAAATCAACTTAATAAAAATATCCACAAATAAGTCATTAGCGTGTCTGCCTATTGATCTAAGGGTCCCAGGCTTGATTTCCCGCATGGTCAAAAATTATCATTGAGAAAATGTGAGTTTTACCTTTCCCAGTTTTAATTAACAGACAGGGCTTGGATGATGAATCTGTTATAGATCTATGTTATTCTATAAGCTGTGTACTGATATAATCAGTAAGTTCAGAAAGTGCACGTTTGTACTTAAAAATAATATTAAATATAGTAGTATATCTATCACAAAATTATCAACAAGTATTTTTCTTCATCAATATGTATTTATATAATTACTTGTTTAAAAGAGGGGATTTATCATGCAATTTATGAAATAGAGTAAGATTCTGGTAGGAAGAAGAGTAATTCATAACCCCACACTTTATTAAAACTCCTTTCATTATATTCACACCTCAATTAGTGTGATTTACATCTTTATCAATTGATAAATATTATCAAAACCTATAAAATATTATTAACAATTAAGTACAATTATATCAAAGTTTGATCCAAAAAATTATATTTGTACATTTTATTAACTGTTCTTCCTATCTGAATTAGGTTATATCTGATGCCAGCAAATAAATGGTGATTACACAGTCTCAGAAATGTGTATCGCAATATAATGGTTTGTCTTTGAAAAAAAATTGTTAGGATTTGAGTATTAACTGAATGCACTAGAATTAGTCGTTAACATGAGATAGTCATACATTAGGCACATTTTTCTCTTTAATTCCACTTCCTTTATCGTAAAAATATGGACTAACTTGTCATATATAACAATATATGGTCCTCTTTATAATGTGAAACAAATCCTAGACAGAATCATTAAAATTATTTTTGAAAAATTAAAAAAAAATTACACATCAGTAAACTACCTTCAATTAAAGTGCTGGGATAAAAAAACAGTTTTTGTGATACATATGGAGTTGAAGTTCGAAAAAATAATCAATAAAACCGTTAAGGATCAGTGGCCAGGGACAGACATACATGGGGACAGAGTTGTAGAATCATCTTTTTTGGGTACATGACAAAATAAAACGTAAAAACTACTCACAAACTCGTCATGATATCGACATGGATTTTTTTTAACGATGACAATACTTTCTCTTGATATGAGAAAGTAACAATGAACCAACTTATTAAATAAGCACCCATCCTAAAAAGTATTTAACTTTTTCACAAACAGTGAAGGGGGAAGTCCAAAATATTCAAAACTAGGATCTTTTTATTTCCATCTCAAGACTCAAACCAGTGACCTAATCTAAATAGATAAGCGTGCTAGAGAGATCTACCTCCAATATTTTATACTGCGTATACATAAGTTATTTCTGAGGTAGAATAAATTTGACGAAAATTAGGTGTCTCCAAGTCGGTACCTGTCGAAATATTCCCCATGGGTTTCCATGTGTCGCACCCTCGAAATTTCCCCAATAAACCTCTTCAACCCCCATTTCTCTAACCAAATACTATTGGAGGGGCTAACAGGTCAGCGGGAAGGCACTGCAGTAACAGAAAATCCTGAGGTGAAAACTTTATATTTTTGAAAGCTTAATATAACGTTAGAAATGTTGAAGGAAATGACCTTAGAGTATTACATGGCTCAAAATAAAGTAGCTTAAAATAGAAAGTGTATACATACATAAATATATACAGCTAAAGAAATAACTACTTTATCAGTGACATACAGCATCTAGCTTAAGGAAATATGGAAACAAATTTGGTGATGTAAGTCTTAAGGTGAGAGTGTGGGGAACGAAACCAAGGGGCAGCATTTTTGAAGTTTTTATATTAAAACATTTTTCGCTCAAAATAAATCAAATAATTCTCCGATAAAAACATAGTTTTAAGTCCCTTAAAATTGTGACTTCAACAGTTCTTGAATATCTTTCAATGGTGCCCTGGAATCAATTGACAACTTTTTCTCTTTATTTAAAAAGTTTCTCATCTAATACCGCCATGCTCATGGAATATATTCAAGAACTATTAAAGTCACCATGGGAAGAAAATTAAACCCTATGTTTATACTGGATTAATATTATATATATATATATATATATAATTAAAATAATATTTCGATATAAAAACTGAAAAACACTTCATTTATCTCGCGTTCCATACATTATCTTAGTGTGTAATTTGAAAGAAGATTATAAATCACAAAATTTGTAAGTTGGCAGTGGCTAGTTTTTAGTGTTTCCCAATTCACTCAAAATGTATTGGCTTTAACTCTTATATTTTAAGGACGTATTTTATTAAATTGTTTCACTCTGTAATACTGTATAAGGAATTTATGTGTTGACATAAACATCAACCACATCCTTCTATATATTATAACTATAAAGTTTAAGTACCTAACGTTTTCTTTTAAACAAATATCTACAAACTAGTATAAACAAATTGTACTGAGCTGCGCATGGACATTCTCACTCTATTGTTTAAAAATGGAAATAATCACTCAAAACTCGTAAAACATGTGAATCAAAATTATATAAACTAGCAAACCCAGGTATAAATTGCACTATCCATATGTAAAACATTTTTTGATTCGCGGTTTTAAATTTTATAATTTTATTTTTAAAGAATTAATGTCTTCAATCGTATGTTTGGAGCGATAAAAAAGATCAATATTGGGTCCTAAAGGGTCAACACTTCGTATTAAAATTTTGACCTCCAGTTAAAATTTTCGAAATTTTACTAGGTGTTGCACATTTTCATGTCATCGCCTTGCTAATAAATTCCTCATTTATAAATTTTGACCAATAAAAAATGTAAATATTGACTATTGAGTCTAAAATGAAGGAGAGATATCATTGTACAAACATTTTTCCTAAGAGATTTAAGGAAAAAAACCAAACTTTTTGAGAGATTTACTTATATTTAATTACCCTACGGTATTGGGGAATGATTGCGTTGTATCTCAAGTAGTATATCTTTACAGCTAGAGCTCACAAAATCGCATTAATATATCTGCCAATATCTAAGAAACTATTGGTTTTATAAAAATATATTCCAAATAAAAGTTTTTTAAATTTTAATAGTACTACAATTTTGCAATGTAAAGTTATTTATTATTTCAAATAATCGCGGAGATACGTAAATTTCAGCTTCTGTAAAGTACCATAAAAATCATTTAATGAAAAATTGAAATTCGTCAGTTTATCTATAATCTTAATCAACGCCTAGATACGAATTTTAATCAAAATCGTTAGAGCCAATTTTGAGGAAATCAATTTTTTCTCGTTTCGCCCTTTATTAACCTACTTTTAATTTTAAGTTTAAACAGACACAGAGACAGATGGCATTGAAAATACCACTTTTTAGGG
>CABFOW010000389.1:40897-76080 GCA_902141385.1 Timema californicum
CCAAGTCATGTGATCTGAAAGCATATCTTTGGGTATACAATATCAACACTTATTATATAATACTAATACTATAGTAAAATTGTATCAATGTTGATCGTAAAACTAAAGTGATTATTTTTTTTCTAAAGGTTTACTAAAAATCCTACCCTCTTTGGTCAAGTCTAGGTGAATAAAAGCTCGCCATTTAACTGATTACATCAGGCAGACACGAAGACAAACTATCACTGCATCAGGGGTGAAGGGGTGACAGGTTTTGAGGGAGGAAAGGGGGAAGTAATGTAACACAATTGAGCGGGAGTGCTTCGTGGTGTCACAGTAAGTGATCAAGTAGTGAAGAGCCAGGGATCTACTTTACTTATGGGCTTAGGAAAGTAAAAAATAAAATAAAAAATAATCGTTTAAAAAGTAGAATTTACACTTAAGTGTTGATTGGTCCCCCCCCCCCCCCCCCCGGTTTTTAATAAATCAGTGGCCCGACGCATTAATTCAGTCTTTAGCACATCTGTATACAATATCTCCTACTAGCAGTAGTACCCTGCGTTGCCAAACAATGCATTGCTTGGTTACCCTGGCCAACGTTTTCCCTTATGTTTTGATGAGCCCGTTTACGATAGTTGAAATTACGAGAAAGCGGTTTAACCAATTTTGACAAACGACCACTTTTTTTTTAAAGAATAACTGTCTAGAATGTTGGTAAAATTGTTGTTTAAAAATAAACAACAAATTCCCTAATGAATGGCCAGCTTTATCCCACTACTATATGCGCGGGGGCTTATTCCTAAAATCATCCTCTGTCTTTAACACCATTGAAATCTAGATCTATGTATGATTATTTATCTTTACATAAAATAATAAATAACAATAGTTAATTTAGTGGTATGATGCAACATGGCAAGAACTAGTATCTATAAAATGAACCAATTATAAGTAGGAGCCGTGTCAAGTTCTGATTTTTCAAAATTTACGAATAAGATATTATGTTGCGGCTGTATTCGTACCTCAGATCATTTTGATCTCCCACCCTTCACCAGTAATGTAGATTATAATTTATTGCAAAAAGTATGATTTCCGCATTATATAATTATAAATTATGAACGGAGGATATTATAAGACATATATTATATATATATATTTATTTTATTTAGTCAACATTACATATTAGGTATTCTTTGGAATGTATTCATAGTAAGACTTAGGAGATTCAACGAATCACTCAGTGTACGGAATGAAAATTTTTAGTTGAAATAATTGATGATTGGCTTGCTTTCGAGTCTCGGAGATATATATATATTCATAGTCAGTCTTAGGAAATTGAACGAATCAATCAGTGTATGAAATGAAAAAATTTAGTTGAACTTGAGGTTATATATCCGAAATTAGAAGGTCAGCCAATCCTGAACTTCACCTAAAAATTTTCATTCCGTACACTGAGTGATTCGTTGAATCTTCTAAGCCTGACTATGAATACATTCCAAGGAATACCTAATATGTAATTTTGATTAAACTAAAGCTTCCACTCTCCTTCTATGAATAGATGGTCGAGAGACTGGGTGAGGTGCCAGTTATAAGATTTATCTAGTTCGTAAGTCATGTACTGATTTAAAGAGTCAGAACAGAATGTTTATGGTAAGTACACTAAATAATATAAATAAGTATAGATCAATAAGATGCATTATTAGAAGATGTGTGTAGTTTATTTACGTTCCTTGTCTTAACACTTGGCCAGGATACTCAAGTATTCACACAAAAAGAAGAATTTTAGAGGAAGTTTGCCTTAATTTCAGTGAAGGAAGCTTGTAAACTAATTAAGTAAAACCACCTTCTATACACCGGTCATTATTTAAGAGCCAATATAACCCCACATATGTCAATTAAATAAGGAATGTATTAGGGAATAGGTGGATCAAAACAAACATCACATTACCTGCTATTAATATCCTACACTTTTTTGGTAGAAGGGTCTTATAAATATTTTAAATATTTAAACTATTGTTTTTACTAGGACTCCGGAATATACCAAATCAATTTCATTAATGGGGGTAAGAATCGGGAAAGTTAGATTTTATCAGAAATATTTCCAAACATTCAAATATACTTAATGGATAATAATTATGCGGAGGATTACTCAATAACCTTGTAGGACCCTGACTTACTTGACCCAGAAAGTTAGATTATTCGAGTATGGAGTTTAGTCCTTGATACCTTCATTTGCCTGGGCCAGTTAATTACAATTTTTCAAACTTTAATGAATACAGATATGGTTAATCAATTATTGCAACTTAATTATCTTCCCACTTTTAATTATGATTTTAACCCCGAGGCAAGCGGCGTATCTTTATTTTCGTCCAAAGAGGAGGTTAATCCAATCGGAAGATTGTCATTCAAGGCCTTCGCAAATAAATTCAATGTCAAATGAACTAAAGCTTTGATAACAAACATATTTAGTAAGAAATTATAATATATACATTTCGGTAATTGTTATTGAATACATGATTAAATAGTAATGTTTTTTATTATTTTATTTTTTTCAAGCGCGTTGTATTACCCATCTGTTTTAAACGTATTTTGAGTATGCTGATATATTAGGAATTAAGAAGGTATAATTAAAAAGTATTATAATCAATTTATCGTGAAGTAAGAGAAACCAATTATTAATAAGGAGAAGGTGAAAGGAAATCTTCAGTAAATTCTGGCAAAATTCAAACCTTAACCTTCTCACCACCAGACTGTATGATCCAGACACTTAGTCCACTTGACCACAGCTGCAGACAACTGTCATGTTTAAATAAGATGACCTTATTAAATAAATAATTATTATCATATACCACTTGTTAAGTAATTAGATTATTTCCCGGGTGAGTGAAACCTGCTTCGGTGAACTCGTGGTCTAACGCGCTAATCTCACAGATGACTAAACTGCCAATGACGGGGAGTTTGAGGTTCGAATCTAAGTTGAATGTACTGAGACTGTTTTTTCCACAATATTTTTATAATCTACCTCCACGCACGTTTGGGTACATTTCCTACTAATATAACCTCCGTGATATTTAACAAATCTAAAACTAATAGAGAAGTTAGTACATAAGCGCATAACCCGAGAGATTAGAAAGGTGCAATGCTAATATTAATAAAGATAAAATAAGCATGTCTGCAAATGACCTATGCCTCAGGCTGACTTTCCCCTGCCACTTACAGAAAGAAGCTGTTAAAAGAGGGGGAAATTACTCACCCCTTTCCCCACTACTTTGCTAAGGACGAAATCAGGGGTTTATGGTGTTGACATCGTCGCCATCTGTTGGTGAGGGGCCGCGTACCTGGATGATACCCGTTTGCAAGGCCTACGTTATCTTATCTTAACTCCCCCTCCACTCTTGAAATAAACTGCCCTCTGACAACTAATTAACAATAAACTTTCCCCCCTCCCTTTTGTTTATTATTTTTCTCTCTCCTTCGGGAAAGTTTGAATGGACAGGAGTTTACATGACTCTTGGAGAACGTGGAGACGCGATGGAAAATGAGGTTAGAGGGGCAAGAGATGGTTTCTCAAAGGCCATAAGGCGCTTCTGTCTCGGGTTATAGTGAGAGTGGCACACTTCTAGCTATGCGGGTTAGACAAATGAGGAGAGACAATAAGATAGCTTGGATCTATAACGATTCAAGTCTATAATAGCTTGCTATAAAACCGAAAAATCTTTTAGAAAGAGCATGCACAATTTGCCACTAATTTTTGGAGAAGTTCGTTTGCTGCCTATATTAACTTTGTGAAGCATTATGGAATTTGGAAGTGTTTAGGCAACATTATTGATTGTGTGTGTATATAAAATATCCTTAACAAAGTCGTTTTACATGTTATAGTCAAATGTGGTAGAAATACATTAATTAAACATCCTTAGAATGGGAGTATTTGAATTTTAATCATATTTTAAAACATTTTATCAGCACAAAACCTAAAAATATGTAGTTCCATGAACAGCATTCCCAAAATATTAACTTAATCGTGTTATAAATTATGTTGTTACTATTAGAGCTCATATTTGTATGCAAAATTAAATATTAAACTATGCATGGAAATATGCACGAAAATTGTAAAAATAATGCACCATATTATGCAAAAACAAATGAACCTACTCAAATAAACTATTTGTGTTGTGGAAAACCTTTCCTTGTACATGGTTGTTACAGTATATAAGTAAATTGATACTGAGATTTTCTTCTGTGAAGCTCCTACGTCATTCACTAAAGAATGTTTTATACAATGAAAATGTCCTTTTGACGTCACATGATGTCACAAGTGCATGTGAAAAACACCACAATTCTTCAGCGGTAAATTCACCTTGTATTTCAGTTTTTTCATCACGACAACTTTTTGATAATCTGACAAATTATTTGGTAACCAGGATTTTTATTTAATAACTGGACAAACTTACCGAATGCAATTTTAGCAACATCTTAAGTTTCTGAAGGCAATTCTACTGGAATTTGATCCATAATAGAAGGCGAGAAATGCAAGGAGTTACTTAGAGACTCCAACTGTGTTATAATTTCAGGTAATTGAGGGAAGTGGTTATGAATGTACCTGATATTTTACTGGATAGCATCTTCAGAACACATGCACACACAATGGCTAGTTTTGTTTTATTTTATACCCAATTGACTGCAGAAATTTTATTAATTAATTAGTAGGTAGCCGATGACATAAAGGTGGCAGATATGGACAGCTACGAGTAAAATAAGCATTTTTACCTTAAAATTTAAAGTATGCATAGAAAATAATCTTCCCCAGAATATACATTTATATGCACTATCCATCACTGGCCAAACGGACTAATAAGATGTGACTTACAAAGTATATAATTCCCGCATACCTATAGATATGTAAATAATAATCATGAATTTTGCATACAATTATAAATTCTTGTTTTTATCGTTACTACAGTATTATGATTTACCTTTGAAATTCAAACAGAAACAATTGGGTCATTGCAGCAATTGCTGCAAACTATCGCTGTAAAATTATCATAGTAGCTAATGCTAAAAGGTTTACTACCTGCCCCAAATAGAATTATACATATAGACAACCTGCAATAGAAAATATTACAATATTTACCATATCTAATATATGTGCTGTACTCACACATTGTATCTTCTGGCCTAGCACAACCTGTTCGCACCAAATTCTTAAAAGAAGAGAAGTCCTACCAAGCTTTTAATGATGCAGCAACAACATATTATAATAGAGGAGTCCATAGATGGGCTTATTGGCCCGGATGGCCACTCACAAGTTTCACTGCAACTAACCCAATACCTGGTGTACGTGATTGGATGGGAGTACTTAGAGTCGACAAATAGCTCACCGGATATCCGGCGGACGTCCATTGGGAACGAGCCAAGTCTAACAGCCGACTCAACAGTTGTGTGGTGTACGTGCCTAGAGCACGAACCAAGTTTAGAAGCTGCTAACAAGAAAGTACTTTCAGCAAGTTTTACCAGTGTGGCATCATTTTCTTAATAAGTAAATCTCCCACCTACCAATCTATCATCTAAGCCTATATATAGCTAGCGTTCAGCTAGCATTGACAACTCTTATATTCGACACAATCACGAGAGGTCCTGGACTTGGCTTGGACATAACCGCTCCAGGATGGCTAGATTTAAACTTTATTTATTTCATTAATTGTTTAAGATTTAAAGTGACCTTTAATTGGTTTAAGTATTTTGAAACTTAGATTAATTCTGTGATAATTATCGTTCTGTGAAGGCGCTGGTAATTTCTCACTAGAAGATTTATTTTTAAAAGTAAATTTATTTTATGCAACACTTAATTTTTCCTCTTTGCCACTCGGGCGCTAGTCTCTTTGTAATCTTTTGAAATGTTATTAGGTATCCTACATTTTGAGTATTTTTGTTTGCTTGGAAAATTTAGTTTAAATATAAATATTTATTGCACTTGTGGCTACCAATCGTTGTTTGAATTTTAAAATTTGATATTGTTTTATTTACAGGTAGTATTTTGTAGTCGTACTTTCTTTGATAAGATTACTAAAGTAATTCAAGTTTTGTTTGTTTATTAGTTATATCTTTTACATATACCGATTCGTTTAGTGAGAAATTATAAGTATTATATTGTATTATTGTTTGTTTACTATTAACATGTTAAAAATTAACATGTCGGGATCTTCTCGACTACATAAAATGTGGTGGAAATAATAGTCCCACAGATGTTTAGGCTATATCATGAACTCAATTATTTATCTAATGTATACATGTTAGATCGATATTTAAATATAATTATACTTTAAGGTAACTTTACAATGATTTTGATATTTCAATGTTACTTTTAAGCAAAATTTATGTTTTTATTCTTCCTTCTACGATAATAACTTTAAAACGAACCCTCTACCAGCTCTTTACCTATTTGGTGTACCTTCCCATTTAGTTAAAATTGAGCTGTTATTTTTAACCAAAGAGAAACATTTTACTTACCAATATAAATCATACACAAATCAGGGTTTACATGGTGATGTAATCAAAGAATGATTGCACAGATGAGTCACTGCACTTACAAAAGAAAATATATAAATTTTCTAAGGAAAATCGGGTTTTATTTGAAAGCTTCTATTTTGCTGACATCCTGGATTCTCCACCTTTAAAATGAGTGATCCTTTAGAAAAATTGGTTCAGCCATTTTCTAATAATTTCATTTTCTGAAAATGGGCTCTTCAAAGAAAATGTGAGTGTGAAAATGAGAATGAGTGTGTGAGTGAGTACGAGAGAGGGAGTGTGGGAAAGAGTTTGAAAGGGGTAGAGTAAGAAACAAAATATAAGTGTGTGAAAGAGTGTGAGAGAGAAAGTTAGAGCGAGAGTGTGTGTGAAAGAATATGTAAAAAAGCGTATGTGGGTGTGTGTGAGAGAGAGAGAAAGTGAGAGCAAGAGTGTGGGTGAAATAATATGTAAAAGTGTGTATGTGAGAGAGAGAGAAAGAGAAAGAGTCTATGTGTGTGTGTGTGTGAGTGTGTGAGAGAGAGAAAGTGAGAGCGAGAGTGTGGGTGAAAGAATATGTAAAAGTGTGTGTGTGAGAGAGAGAGAGAGAGAAAGAGAAAGAGTCTATGTGTGTATTTGTGTGTGTGTGTGTGTGTGTGTGTGCATGTTTGTATGTGAAATAAAACTTGAGGGAATATTTTCGCTAAATAGACTACTTAAACTTTTAATTTGCGAATTATATAAATATTGTTGATTTAAATGAGAATTAATGACAACAACGTTATAATAACAATAATTGTTTCCCCGGTCTAGGAAATTAGTTCCTTTAATTAAAAGATAACAGGAAAAGATGTGCTTGGACCAGCAATTATAACAGCCATTTTCTGATCAGAGATGAACATTAAGATTTAAAAAGAAGGAAAATTATCCATTTAGACAGAATTATTCATTTCTAGACTACTATCATTGGTTTTGTTTGTTTAGTATTTATAGATATTTGCCATAAGTTTATATTTTTTCCACCGCATAACTTAAGCAAGTTCTATAATTTTTAACCAAAGAACAATAATTTATTTTAAGGTATAAAACTATGCAGAAATAAGGCATTCCATAGTGATGCAAACAAAGAATGAACAGATGGATAAATTAGATTTTCGTTGAAAGTTATCATTTTTCCCAACATCCTGTACCCTAACTTAAAATGAGTTATAGTTTGTCAAAATTGGTTGTCATTTGCTCTTAATTTCAATAACCGAAAACGGTCTTATCAAATTATATAAAATATATATGATAAAGGGAATGCTAAAATGTGATATTGAAAATTAAAGTTTAAGTGTTTGAGTGTGTGGGTGAGTGTGGGTGTGAGTGTGAGGTGTGAGAAAGTGAGTGTAAGTGAATGAGAATGATCAATTGAGGGAGATCGAGTGAATGTGAGCATGTGATAGTGAGGAGTATGTGTATGTGTTAGAGAGAGAGAAATATCGGGAGAAGAGGGAAAAAGAGAGAGTGTGTATGTGATAAAAAAAGAGTGTGTGTGAGAGAAAGTGTGTGAGAGAGAAAGAGAATATGTGAGGGAGAATGCGTTATAAAGTGTGTGAGAGTGGGTGTGTGTGTGTGTGAGAGAGAGAGAGAGATAGAGAAAGAGAGAGTGTAAAATTTTGAGAGAGATATTGTGAGAAAATGAGAGAAAATTTGAGGGCACGTGAAGGAGAATTTGAGAGAGAAAGTTAGAGCAAGAGGAATTGGAGAGAAAGATAATCATAGTGGGAGAGAGTTAGGGACAGAGATTAAGAGAATTAGTTAATTTGATATAGAATGAATTAGAGAGAAGGTGATATTGAAATATAGAGACTGAGATTCATAGTGATAGAGAATGAGAGTGATTTAGGGATTTTGAGAGAGTTTAAGAGATTTAGTATGAAAAAGATGATATAAGAGAAATTGTGTGATAAAGAATGTATGGGAGGGTAGAGAGTTTGTGTGATAGAGGGATAAAGTGTGAGAAGATTATACGTGAAAGAATGTGTTATAGTGTGTGTGTGTGAAAGGGGAGAGAGTGTGAGAGAGTGTCAGATAGGGAGAGAGTGTCAGAGAGGGAGAGAGAGAGATTAAGAGAGATAGTTAATTTGATATAGAATGAATTGGAGAGAAAGTGATATTGAAATATAGAGACTGAGATTCATAGTGATAGAGAATGAGAGTGACTTAGGGATTTTGAAAGAGTTTAAGAGATTTAGTATGAAAAAGATGATATAAGAGAAATTGTGTGATAAAGAATGTATGAGAGGGTAAAGAGTTTGTGTGATAGAGGGATAAAGTGTGAGAAGATTATACGTGAAAGAATGTGCTATAGTGTGTGTGTGAGAAAGGTGAGAGAGTGTGAGAGAGTGTCAGATAGGGAGAGAGTGTCAGAGAGGGAGAGAGAATGTTAAAATACGAATGTTGTACACAAAACAAAATGGTACTTTGAAATATCATTCCCTTTAAATTATTTATCAACAATAAAACATAACTGAACTTAATTTATTTTTGTAAGAAGGTGAAAAGAGAGATGGGGTGCACAAAACATTACTTTTAAATATCATATCCTCAAAATAAAGCAATAAATTAAAACGTAGCTTAACTTATGTATGTGTATTGTGTTACTGTTTGCTAAAATGAACATCAAAACAAATTATTTGAATAAAATGATCCACAAAACTCATGATTTGTAAATAATGAACACCAAAACTCATACTTAGATAGTTAAAATGACAATTTTTAAACATGATCCAAAGATGTTTTATAGTTTTTGAGCTTAAAATACATACCAAAATATATTTAAACATCAAAATATATTTAAACATCATTTTATCATGCAAGAAACAGAACTCAGACAATATTTTCACGATCTTAACAACTTTACCTTTTAATTTTCGAATTATGCTCAATATTATTGATTTAAATGTTAATTAACTATAAAATTTCAATAAATATTAAATAATTCCCTAGTTTAGGCATTTAAATTTAGTTTATGACCAGCATCCAAAGAGAAATATTCATCCAAAGAGAGAATTGTTATGTGTTAAAACCAACAATTAAGATTGACTTATTATTTTTTAGCCAATGAGATATATTTTATTTAGAGATTAACAGCCATGCAGCAAATTACGGTTCCCATGGTGACTAAACAAATAATAAAAAACTGAAAATTCTCTATTAATTTGGGTTCTCGTGGAAAACTATTATTTTTCCCGACACCCTAGTCTCCTAACCGTTAAAATAAGTGGTCGTTTGTCCAAATCTGGTCAGTCAGTTCTTCTTAATTTCTATTACCGGAAACGAGGATATCAAATTATATATAATATATCTCCTTTAAATTAGCCTCGGATTTAAAGTAGATATTTTTCCTTGGTAGTCAAGTTAGGTCAAAAACGATAATCATATATTCAATAACTAATTTTTTTCCCACGTTTCTTCACTCGCACTTAGCTCGGGAGAAGTAACGATTTTTTCCATCGATAAATCTTAACTACCATACACAACAAACATTTCAGACAAGTATGAGGTGGAGGAAATGTTTTATAAATCAATGATACTGAATGACAACGACTAATTGTAGTGAAGTATCCATCACAGGTATCAACGTATAGCAAAGACACAATAAGTATTATCCAGATGAGTTGACAAAGTTTTTTAATTTATTTATATATCTGGTGTATTTTACGAATGGAAAATTCCAAATGTTTAGTTTTTTATATCATCCCAACGGAATGCGTATTTTATCCAGGAGCACTAACAAATATATCATTATAGCTGCTAATCCTTCATAAATATATATATATATATAGCTGGCTGTGAGAGAATCAGCTAGTACAAAGGTTTACACCAGCCATCCATAGCTTCTGTCCTTGTGACTTACTTATCGTAGTTGCAAAGCAGACGCAGACGGGAAACGAAATTTAACACTCTTGAAGCAAGACGGGTAATTATTATGGATGAAGGAAGTTATCTGGATGTACACAATTTAACATGAGCCCCAACAAGTTGGTAATGTTGGCCTTTATTTCGTTTCTCTGCAACGTCTTCACCTTTGGCGAGCTCCGTTAAGAGGGTCTTGGANGCTAGTACAAAGGTTTAAACCAGCCATCCATAGCTTCTGTCCTTGTGACTTACTTATCGTAATTGCAAAGCAGACGCAGACGGGAAACGAAATTTAACACTCTTGAAGCAAGACGGGTAATTATTATGGATGAAGGAAGTTATCTGGATGTACACAATTTAACATGAGCCCCAACAAGTTGGTAATGTTGGCCTTTATTTCGTTTCTCTGCAACGTCTTCCCCTTTGGCGAGCTCCGTTAAGAGGGTCTTGGAAGGCTCAATTTGCCTTATAACCTTTTAGGAATACTTATTTTTTGCCTGATTATGTTTGGGAGAAATGCAGGGGCTATTTTACAATTCAAAAGCTGTATTAGATAATTTGTGGAGTTGTGTATAATGACTAGAGTATTTATAGAGTCATAAAAGTCTTCTGACACCTCAAACCTGTCTAAAATGTGAAGTTTAGTAATTCCTTAAATGTTAAACCTAAATAAAATTGTTTAATACATTAACTATTATTATTATTATTATTAATTTATGATCTTTAATTTATGTGGTCTTTGATTTAAATAAAAACCACTATAATAATTGATTAGGAACTTAACACCTGATCGCTATATATATTTAAATCTAACGCTGAGTCGTAAACTGATGCATGTGAATCCAGGAAAATCATGTCATATATTTAACCGATTAGGATCAAACCAAGGAATTCCAAGGTAAATACTATGCGTAACTTTATAAATTGTTCCGCTGATCACAGAAGATTGATCATTTTTGGGGGTTACGTTGGCTTGGATAAACACCCAAGTGTTTTCCTTCGTGGAAATATGGTGCTGAGGTATTATAGCGGTGTAGACAATCGAAATCAATTCGTAGACGGAGTTGACAGTTTTACAAAGTGAAGCTGGAGGGTTTACTTCACCGTTCACCTTGGTCAAAGTGCCTTTTCCTAATTTCAGCAACATATTTGAAAGTTCTAGGGAAAGCGATTCTCCTCCCAGTTGAGCTCTCGTGTTTATGGAAGGGACAGTTTGTTGACCTGAGGCCAAGTAATAGAACGTTTGAGCAAAGCATTCGAATAGTCGGCTCTTTTGCCTCTAACTATCACATAAAGAGTATAAAGAAAGTCCCTGGAAAGCCGGAAAGTTACGCCACCAATGAACCTGTTAACATTTATCATGTTCTGAAATATCTGATTTAAGTTTTACATGGCTTTTTTTAGCCAATGTACAACTATCCTAAGTGATAAAGCAGTCTCTAAACGCCTTCACCATGTTCTTTTAATTTTGGAAATTTTGAGAATCTCCATTTAACCAGACCCCTTTTTAGAAATGACTAATATTTAGAATTTTATTAGGTTAGTTGTTGTTATTGCCAATATATTTTTTTTTCTCAAGGTAAAATTTTCTCATTTATTTTCACCCTCACAGCCTCCCTAATATAATTCTATACTAAAATTGAAAATGTTCAAACATTTATCATCACTGCTGCCGAATATGTTCTTAATTCTACACATATCTGTTAGTTTTGGAGATTTTAAAGATTAATATTTATTTGGTTATTTGGAGTTTTACTTATACCTACATGCTAAATTTAAATTTTCTAGTTCATATAGATTAATTTTTACAACTCGTACCCCACCCTTATTTCCTGGAAAACCATTTAAAATTTAAAGTACTTGGATTACTTTGGTTATTTGGAGTTGTATATTTTAAATATCTGTCAAACTACAGTTTTCTACCACATTAATAGATAGTTATTAATTATTATATTAGTTTTGTAAATTTTTCTACTCCTCAAACCCCTTCTTCAAACTTCCTCCTAGAAATGTTAAACTATAATTGACTAAGGAGTTTCTCCTTATCTGACTGCCAAATTTTAATTTTCAAATTCAAATTTTTTTCTCTAATTATAATCCTTACTCCTTACTCAAAACTCAATTTAAAATTTTAAACGATTAAGAATTCTATGTTTATTTGGAGTAGTTCCTATCCCTTCTAATATAATTTTAGTTCCCTAGTTTTACTTCTATCTGCATGATAAATTTTAATTTTCTAACTCATATAGATTCATTTTTACAACTTCCACCCCACCCTTATTTCATGGAAAACTATTTTAAAATTTAAAATTCTTGGACTACTTTGGCTATTCCTCATAATTCAATTAACAAACATAATTTAGTTACCTAGTTTTACTTCTAACTACATGCCAAATTTAAATGTTCTAGCTCATATAGATTAGTTTTTACAACTCCCACCCCACCCTTATTTCCTGGAAAACCATTTAAAATTTAAAATACTTGGATTACTTTAGTTATTTGGAGTTTTATATTTTACATTTCTGTCAAACTACAGTTTTCTACCACATTAAAAGATAGTTATTAATTATTATATTAGTTTTGTAAATTTTTGTACTCCACAAATCCCTTCTTCTAACTTCCTTATAGAAATGTTAAACTATAATTGACTAAGGAGTTTTTCCTTATCTGACTGCCAAGTTTTATTTTCTAATTCAACATTTTTCTCTAATTATAATCCTTACTCATTCCTCATAATTCAATTAAAAATTTTAAACGATAGTTTTGTAAATTTTTCTTCTCCACAAACCCCTTCTTCGAACTTCCTTATAGAAATGTTAAACTATAATTGACTAAGGAGTTTCTCCTTATCTGACTGCCAAATTTTAATATTCTAATTCAAATTTTTTCTCTAATAACCTTACTCATTCCTCATAATTCAATTTAAAATTTTAAACAATTAAGAACTCTATGTTTATTTGGAGTAGTTCCTATCCCTTCTAATGTAATTTTAGTTCCCTAATTTTACTTCTACCTGCATGCCAAATTTAAATTTTCTAACTCATACAGATTTATTTTTACAACTTCTACCCCACCCTTATTTTATGGAAAACTATTTTAAAATTTAAAATTCTTGGACTACTTTGGTTATTACTCATAAATCAATTAACATTTTAAACGATTAAGAATTCTATGTTTATTTGGAGTAGTTCTTATTCTTGCTAATATAATTTTACTTCCCTAGTTTTACTTCTACCCACATGCCAAATTTAAATTTTCTAGCTCATATAGATTCATTTTTACAACTCGCACTTCACCCTGATTTCCTGGAAAACTATTTTAAAATTTAAAATACTTGGATTACTTTAGTTATTTGGAGTTGTATATTTTAAATTTCTGTCAAACTACAGTTTTCTACCACATTCATAGATAGTTATTAATTATTATATTAGTTTTGTAAATTTTTCTTCTCCACAAACCCCTTCTTCGAACTTCCTTATAGAAATGTTAAACTATAATTGACTAAGGAGTTTATCCTTATCTGACTGCCAAGTTGTAATTTTCTAATCCAAATTTTTTCTCTAATTGTAATCCTTACTCATTCCTCATAATTCAATTAAAAATTTTAAACGATTAAGAATTCTATGTTTATTTGGAACAGTTCCTATTCCTTCTAATATAATTTTCGTTCCCTACCACACAGTAAACTAGTTGAATGTATTAGTTATTAGTTTTGAAAATACAGAGCAACCTTCTACAAATTTTCATCAGCCTGTGCTTAAATTTTCGAATTTTATGATTTATTTAATAAATATAATGAATAGATTTTGTTCCCTCTGTTTGAACCAAAGAGAAGCGCTGCACAGGGTATTTCTCCTAGTATAAAACATATAAAATAAGAAGGATAGAGAAAATATTATTCAAAATAATTAAAGTTAAAGACATATCCTATTTAATGTCATAATCAAATAATGAAAGATTTTAATAGGTTGGGTTGCTATATTCTAGTCACGGTAATTATGTTTGGTTCTGTAATACAAAAAATTACTTAGGACTTTTTCTTGCTTATCTATTTCACCAATTAGTTTCTGTCAAACCAATTCTGTGATATAAATAACCTTGACTCTTATCACATTATTATTTAATTTATCATATCTGATACAATGAAGCGTTGGGACTATTGCTGCCAACCAAGATCACCATAAATGGTTAAATTCATATATCCCAAATACATATATATTTATTAATTTTCTTCAAACGTTGTGGTTAAAGGTTCTTGGAAAATAAAACACTATTGTACTCTTCTTTTTAATATTGAATTCTCTGCATGCTCAAAATATATTTCCCTGCCAAAATCCTTGACTCATGATAAGCCCGGTTGGCAAATCGGTAGTTTGAACCCTTAAAAAATTAAAAGATAATACTTTTTACTTGCAAAAATAAATTTAGAGCCAATTTTAAAAGAGCTATAGAGCCATGAGTGTTAAACAAACTTATATTTACTTATCATACTTGAAATTACAGAAAATAATACAAACACTTAATCATAATATTCTAATAAACCTGGAAACCCAGCCTACCATAATTTTATTATTCTGGCCTCCAAAATCACTTAAAAAAAGATAAATATGGTGGGAAAATTAACAAAGCCGGCAATAAAGATTGTAAGAATGCGAAAAAGTTTTTAAATAATTTTAATCCGAATAAAAATACCGAGCCTTGCTTGAGAAAAATATATTAAGACTTGTATCAATGACAGTACACCGATTGTATTAACATTTGTATATGCTAGATATTTCAAAAGTAAAGAGATTCATTGTCTGTATCATCCAAACGTTCATTATACGCAAGAAGACAATGGGTTTTGTTGAAAGAGTTTCAATCTGTATATAAACATCTACTACCCACGAGTGTTTACATTTGGCATTCATTTGTTAATTAATTAACTCGGGAGTGAATCAATACCCTTTGATTGGAACGTCCTGGTTTGTAAACCTGTAATGAATAGATTTAATTAAGTTAAAAGCCTGATAATTCCTTTACTAGTACATATCCCTATTATTAGCATGTGTGTAAACGATAATTTTGAAACAGGGAATATTTTTTTAAACTGCAATCAAGGTAAATTAATCCAGACACACATATTATGCTTGGTGGATTTTTAAGCTTGGCTGTGATTGAGGAGACTAGAATGGTTGACTAGAGTCTAATTTGTTTCAAGTTTCTTAATACTTACTAAATTAAATTAATGGAATGTTACCTTTCATCATAGACCACATTATAATGATTTACCAAACTCTTGGGTTCAACAAATATTTCATTAAAAAATATATTTTTTTTAAATCTATTGGTGGTGTGATAACCAACCCCTAGACGTGTTAGGTTGACCTCTAGTATATAAAGACACAACTTTTCAATGATAGGTTATTTGTTATCTGAAACAAATGTGGAGATATGATATAATTTAGAAACGTCTGCCTATATAAACTGCCCTCGAAGTAATTTTCATAGTGAAAATGAGAGTTGCTGCTTTGTTTTTAATGTTGAACAAAGTCTGGTTATAAAATTTTATAAAAATCGTAATGGCTAGTTTTGAGAAAAGTAATTTTTATCTTTCCGCTCTTCAGTAAACTGCCCTTAATTTAAGGGTTGGATATTATTTTTTAAAAAACGCCTTATGATAAACTTAATAAAATCCTGGAAAAGAAAGTTTTAGCCCATTTGGTAAAATGTTTTATGCTCTAAGCCTAGATAAAAACACACAAACACATATACCAAGGAATCCCAAATATTTTTGATAAAACTTGATATTCTTACGCGGTCCAGCAAAACTATAACAGTGACTCAAGTTATATCCCTATAGGACTATATTAATCAAAAAAGTGTTTTTCTTTCATTTTAGTTATTTTAATTCTTTATTATTGTTGTCCTTCCATATCTACTATACAACCACCATCGAAATTGAATCATTTCTTTTGTTTATCGCTACTTCGTCAAGCTCTTTAAAAATGTATCTACGGTCCGGATGTGGACCATGGTCTGCAATTTGGTGACCACTGACATAGACAGACAGGCAAACGGCATCGCGGAAACATCAGTGTCGGTTTAAGTGGGTCATGGAATACTAACATTTATCAAAATCTCAAATTAGATTATTTTTTTACGATGACCATATCTTTTTTTTTCAAGGAACTGAGAGAAAGTAATATGACTAATCATCAAGAAAATGTTATCAATGTTGGCTTTAAATGTTCTTTTATATATTTTATAAACGTTTATGTATACCATAATCTGAATATAATTATGTGTATCTACACTTGACATACAATAAATCGAATCAAGCTTTATTTATGTAAACATAAACAAACACCATATATCTTCTTCCTCTAACTTCTTATCTGATGTTAACAACTTTGTATCTAAATTCAAGATCGTAGGTTGTTTTTGGCCTTGATTTTTCCGAAGAAGGTTGAACTTAGAGTAAGTGTACTCGAATTTGATAAAAAACCATCGAGGAAAAACTTTGTCAATTTTGATCGTAGACACTCTATTTTAATAAATTACACTGTAGTCGGTTGGCACACGTAACGATTTGATATACTATCTAAACTTTCTCTAGAAATTGGTATAGATTTTCTGCATATAAAATACACTTATAGTAAAATATTATTATTTGCACCGCGTCTTACTACTCGTTCGGGTTATACGCACTTACGCTAATGTGTAATGGTAGGGTGATTGTGAGATGAAATGGAAATATACCAAGGAATCCCAAATATTTTTGATAAAACTTGATATTCTTACGCGGTCCAGCAAAACTATAACAGTGACTCAAGTTCAATCCCTATAGGACTATACTAATTCAAAAAAGTGTTTTTCTTTCATTTTAGTTATTTTAATTCTTTATTATTGTTGTCCTTCCATATCTACTACCCAACCATAATCGAAATTGAATCATTTCTTTTGTTTATCGCTATTTCGTCAAGCTCTTTAAAAATGTATCTACGGTCCGGATGTGGACCGTGGTCCACAATTTGGTTATCACTGACATAGACAGACAGGCAAACGGCATCGCGGAAACATCCGTGTTGGTTAAAGTGGGTCATGGAATGCTAACACTTATTAAAATCTCGAATTAGATTTTTTTTACGATGACCATATCTTTTTTTCCAAGGGACTGAGAGAAAGTAATAAGACTAATCATTAAGAAAATGTTATCAATGTTGGCTTTAAATGTTCCTTTATATATCTTATAAACGTTTATGTATACCATAATCTGAATATAATTATGTGTATCCACATTTGACATACAATAAATCGAATCCAGATTTATTAATGTAAACATAAACAAACACGATATATCTTATTCCTCTAACTTCTTATCAGATGTTGACAACTTTGTATCTACATTTTAGATCGTTGGTTGTATTTCGGCCTTGATTTTTCCGAAGAAGGTTGAACTTAGAGTAAGTGTACTCGAATTTGGTAAAAAGCCATTGAGGAAACACTTTATCGATTTTAATCGTAGACACTCAATTTTGATAAATTACATGGTATTCGTTTGGCACACGTAACGATTTGCTATTTTATCTAAACTTTCTCTAGAAATTGGTGTAGATTTTCTTCATATAAAATACACTTATAGTAAAATAATTATTCTCCCTTTACACCATATAAATAATATTTCATTGCTTACTAGTTCAATTTCATAAATCCATTAGTAAATTCTAATATATTTTCTCATCACAGCAATAACCAAATAAATTCATACCTACATCTGTGGCCGCATGGTCTAAGGTACTACTCTTGCAGTAAATGATACTGTTGATCACGAGGAGATCGAGGTTCAAATCTCAGTCGGTTATATTGAGGGTGGTTTTTCCAAAATGATTTTCCATTTTTATTCACCAAAAATACGGCTAAACTTTCTATAATTATTTCCTCTATCAGCCATAAAACTATTAGCGTAATTATTACATAAGCGTACAACCTGAACGGGTAGTATTAGATGTGGTGCTGAGAAAAAATCTAGTTTACTCAAACACCAACATGTTAACGATTCGAAACAAACATGACAGGAGCATATTGTTTACCTAAAACAAAGGTAAATTTGGCGCAGAGCTTGATTAATTAATGAAAGACCTACTAAGCCTTTACCAACCTACCCATGAGGCCAAATATCATCGGTCTCCCTTAACTATTTTAGTTACGAGCTTCTAATTTTACTTACTACCCATCCGGACACAACCTTAGGCTAGTTGTATCTGTAATATTTAGTGGTAGCTGTTGTGGCTCTTTTATTGACGTTGTGATTCTCATATAACTTTCAATCCAGACTAACATATAAGGGTGATTGGATATTTAGGATTTAGAGATGACTATGATAGTGAATATACTAATTTTGTAATCCATATATTACTATCCATCCGGATGACCCTCTGTTACCGTAACATAATTTTTTTAATTAATTATCGTGAATGGTTAGATTGAGTTTCATGGTATTATCGTAAACGATTGTATTGAAAAATCTTCATAGAAAATAATTCATAGTTTGATTGGTTTTATAAACAGCACTCACTTTGCTCGTTGTGGGCTCCACCCTCCAAACCCTCGGTGGGTTTTCTTTGCAAGTAGATGTAAACTAACGTAATATCAGAGTTGTTTTTTGATAGGTTTTATCGATTATCCACAAGAGACCTCCAAAGAAATGTCCGCACTGAATTTAAAGTTGCTCCACAATTTCGAGTTTTTGGAGGAGGGTTGGAAATTAAATATCTAGCTTTTTAAACTCTTCCGTCGGGTACAGGCTAAAATTTATAAGGTTGCCAAATTTCAAGTATCCAGCTCTTCTGGAAGTGGGTAAAAATTAATGTCAGTGAGGGAGTCAGCCATGTGTATTTTTTATTATTAGCACCGCGTCTTACTACCCGTTCGGGTTGTACGCACTTACGCTAATGTGTAATGGTAGGGTGATTGTGAGATGAAATGGATGACCTACAGTTTAAATTGGAATCCGAACCACGGTGGAGGCCTGGTACTCCCCACATCCACAAGATGTTTTGTCAGAGGTAAAGGAAGGGTTTGGTAATCAGATAAATCTGTGCCGAGACCGAGGATTGAACCCCGGCGGCCAGTATAGAAGTCTGACACCTTACCCCTAGACCGCCAGGTCACCATGTGACTTTATAGTATAATAGTAAGAAGAATAAGAAGAAATCAATAAAAAATAGTACTACACTTAAAATGCCAGTTGTTTGCTTAAAGCTTGAAATGGTCTGGAATTTTCATTGATCAGTACCCGTGGTGAATCTCTAGTAATACTAGTAATATCACATTCATCATCGATTCTAGGATCGTTACTTGTCGGTATTCTCGCTAATGTAACTAGAGTAACTCTGGCTGAGCCGTAATTTCATCTTTTGTTTTCACGCAAATTCGGGTTCACTTCCTCTTATTCAACCTTCCCAATTCCTAATCTATTAGAGTAATTTACTTAAAGCGTATAACCCGAACGGGTAGTAAGACGCGGTGCTAAATATTATTATTTATCTTTTGTTAACTGATGTAAGAATCCAATTACTAACGACCGGGGTGACCTTGCGATCTAGGGGTAAGGTTTTAGCCTTCTATGCTGGAGGCTGGGGTTCAATCCTCTGTCCCGGCACAGATTTATCTGATTACCAAACCCTTCATTCACCTCTGACAAGACATCTTGTGAATGTGGGGAATGCCAGGCCTCCACCGTGGTTCGGATTTCACGTTAAACTGTAGGTCCTCCATTTCATCTCACAATCACCCTACCATTACACATTAGCGTAAGTGCGTGTAACCCGAACGGGTAGTAAGATGCGGTGCTAATAATAATAACTAACGACCTAGGAGTGATTCAAATTGTTCCCAATCAATGCTGAAAATATAGTCTTCACTCTCTAATAAACGATATGTTTGACCAATCTGCTCCACTACTTTCATCCTGGTGGTAAAACGGATAACTTGATATCAAAATTATGTTCGTGGGTTCAAACCCAGTTGGAGTTGACGGATTTTACTCGAGCGATAAAGATTCGTAGCCCAACTAACTTCGGAAGGGGAAGTAAAGCTGTCAGTTCCATGTAAATTGTGAAAATATCGTTCATGGAAAAATCGGTAGGTTCTCTCGCCCTCGCTCATAGTAATTATCGTATGATTACATAATCAGCCGGTTCAGAAAATGCACGTTAAATACATTAATCAAATAAAAAATAGACATCAAAACAAAATCCACTCGGCGATTTACAATGGGAATTTAAATGTATAGTTTACTTGTTTAATTTTTATGAATAATTTTTATTTACATTTTATGACATATGTATACCTCTTTAATAAATGTATTTATTGTTAAGGGTGCAATCAGATCGCAGGCTATCAACATATTTACAATAATAAGGTAAGGAGGAAGAAGTTAAGATTAAGTACTGGCATAGAGAAAGGAATACATTTTTCTATGGTAATGGTTTACCAATGTTTTCGTGGAAAAAGTGCTAGGAAGCAATTTTTTTGAAAAAACCTAATTAATTTAACATATTCTCAAACTCAAAGCCTGCCCTCTTTGTCACCTACAATCAAGATAAGGCTGGACTGGAACCTATTTGTTAACTTTCCAGCAGTTAATATATTATTTGTGTAAATATAAATGTGTGGTAGCAAAAAATAGCTCGTAAATTATTCTACGTTTGAAAATAAAATTCTCTTGGGGGAGTAAAAGGGGGGCAGCGATTTGTGTTCCCCCAAAGGTAAACCGTTTTGTCCATGGCATTTCATTAAACACCCTGTTAACGCAGTGAAGCGCATGGTAGACTCCGGGAATGCAATAAAAACACCCCTTCACCAACTGAATAATGAGTACCCCCCCCCTCTTTTCAACCTAGTCTCCCACCCCTCCCAACATCCCCTTCTGACATAATGAAACACGTGACGTTCTTTGAATGTGGCATCGCCATGTTTCTGACACCTTGGTACCCCTAGCGCAATGGATGCTACAAAGGGGGTTGAGTTCGAAAGTACTATGGGTTAGGGGTTGTTTTATCCTTTGTAAATACAATAAACTCTGTATTTAGTTACCGTAACTGACCACAAAGTCTCTCCAAAGTTTTATTTTACAAGCCTCATCCATTGAAAAGCATTTTAGCGGTGGTTTTAAGCTCATAGCAATTAGTTGGGTTGATTAAATATTTGTCTGACCCCCATTAAATGAAATATCCTTTAATAAATAAATATAAATGTTTAGATGTAATAAGCGTCTAAAGTAAATAAAATATGTAATATAAAATAAGAGATAATTTATTTAGTTACTTATATAACCGTTCACTGGGATAAATACTTAAATCATTTTTCAAGCTATATTATTAAATAATTGGTAAAATGCACCACACCATCTTTCTATCTCTTTTATCTCAAAATAAAGATATTTACTAAAAACCCGTATTAGTGAAACGAGAAACCACACTGAACGTATTAATGTGCACTGTTAGGGAAACCTTAAAAAAATAGAAGTATATCATTCCATTAAAAAACATAACATTCAATCTCTGTTTTCTAAGAAATGCGTAAGAAAATATATATTTCCATATAGCTTAGAGTTGTTTTAACTCCAAAAATAATAAAAAAAATAATAGTAATATAACTTAATTAGGATAAGCTATTTTGTATCTTCAATAAGTGCCAAGGCATGATACATTTTTAATTTTATCTAATCAAGTTGTTTAACTTGAACTTTCTGAACTGATTGATTATTTCAGCACACGACGATATGATAGAATTTGGTAACTTAAGTTAATGTAAAATACCCTAAAAGTCATTTTCATGGAAAAACTACCTCTTGAATTTTATTTTTATTTATAATGCTAAGCAATGTATAGATACAGAGTTTAATCAAATTTGGTGGAAATCGATTTTTTTCTATTTTTACTTCATGGTAAACTATCCTTATATTAGGCGCTGGTATATTTAATTACAAAAATTCCCAGGGAGGACCTTATGAAAACACTAAATACAAAGTTTTAGCTCAATAAGTAAAACGGTATCGGCTCTAGGCTGAGATGCAGACTCAAAGACACACAGACAGACGGCATTGCGAGAAAAATAAACTCTTGTGAAAATCTCATCCTAAATAGTTCACCTAGCTGAGGCACAAGCCCCGACCTCCTCATCAGAGGTGTTCAAGTGAAATGTGAATCCAATCCCTCTTTATGTTTCGGTGGGTCATAAAACGATGACATTTATTAAACTAGAGTTTTTAACGATCACAATACGTCTCTTTCCGAGGGGTCAGGGAAAGAAATGATCGATATACTTTAATTCGGCACTAGCGACGTTGATTAAAATTCGTATCCAGGTATTGTTTAGCATCACCAACAATTTAATATTTCCCATTTTTAAATGAAAATTACATTGAGCTAAGCTTATATAAACTAAATTTACAATTTTGATCATATATATCCAAATTTTTGGGATACTAAATAGCTTTGAACAGTTGTTACGCTCTGAAACTTATTTCTTATTAGTACACGTATTAATACCTGTTTAGGATATAAACTTGTGTACTAATTACACTAAGGTGTTATGGGTTTGGAACGTTGAGTTTTAGTGGAAGTGTACGTGGAAGTGTACCAGCACTTGCGTGTAGGGAGAGTGGAAAACCAGTTAAATAAATCCACCCTCAGCATGCCCAACAGAGATCAATCTCAAATCTCTCTGGTCTTTGACAGTCCAGTTAGTATCTGTCAAGAATGATGCCTTAGAACATGCGGACACCAAAGTACGTAGAACACTAAATACAATCAACATTTACTTAAAATACTATTTTATAGAATCAATATTTTCTGCTATAGGTGATTTTTTTAAATGGACAGAAAAAATAATGTTTCTATAACAGTGTTTATTATATCATGTATTCTCAATTGTGCAATGCAATGTTTGTTTATTCACATTGGCTTTCTATAATGTTGTTAATTATTTATTTTCCCTTATCACACGAATTATAACTTGAGTATAGTTAGATAAAGTAGTGATAAAATTGTTCGGTGCACCGTATCATCTAATTTATTCTAGTAGCTATATACATCATATTTAGTGGTACATTTTTTTAGATTTTATTATTCAAACTCGATTTAGAAAGGTAGGTAAGTCATCGTTGTTTTAGTACAATAGCTAGGTTTTAGTTGATTATTGCTTGACTTAGTATAGTTCTTATATATATAAATTGATTTTTGTTACCTAAAATTACTTTAATTTGCTTCAAGATTCCCAAGATAAAGTCAAAACTGATTCGTGTTACTACAAAAGATAAAAGAGTACATTTAATTACTGTTATCATTTTAACAACTCATTCGCCGTGTGCAAAATAATGAAGAAAAGTTTCACTTCAAATCTGCTGCATAAATTCTTTCCAGGCCTATTCTATACTAATGGTTAAAACGCTAGCAACCGCATCTTTGAATTTAGCCCTTGTTATCAAGTTAGAAGATAAGTTTTCTTTTACACCAGCGTTTTGACCGCTACCTCTGGTGGTGTTAAAACCGCCTAGCGGTAGAAACGCGAATCAAACTACACCAGGCGATAACAGGCAGTTGAGCCTCAGTGTCACTAAACGTCTTTCAGTAGGAATAATAAATAGGGTATACTCTTTCTCAAGATGGTTATCACGTTTTGTAATATTTTCATTCACTAAACCAAGTATTTATCAAATGAAACCACAATAAATTCTCTAGTACAAAAAATAACTTTTCTGGGTACATTCTGTGTTTCATAAACATAATATGAAACTGTCTTTTTGAGAGACGGTTTTATAATGTGTGGTAGGTCCACCAACGTCTCTTGTGACGAGTTAATTTTTGTTCTGTGTTTGTGAGTTTGCTCCAACAAATAAGTCCCGCAATACAGCCGGCCTGTACATTGTCCATTTCTAAACCATTCTGCACAAGTGGAAGCAACAACCGCGGCATTTAAACCGCTGGTGTGGAATCGGTAGCGTTTTGGTAGCTGTTTAACAGTCGCGTTTTGAGAGTCGTGTGTAGATTCAAGATTTAGGGGGCGTAAGCTAACGGCAAAACCGCCGCGTTTTAACCGCTAGTGTAGAATCGGCCTTACTGTGTGATACGAGACTACGATGTCATAAAAGAGTTCGTTCACATGATGCGTTTTTTCTGACCGTATCGGTTATTTGCTAAATCTTTTTTTTTACGCTATGCAGCAGTGGCACAAACATATTAAATGTGCATGTTAAAACGATATTGTCACAGAGCATACGTGGTAAAATCACCGGTTCTATCGCTTTTTACATTAGGTTTTGTAAATTAAAGCCATGTGTGGTGATTCAGTAATCTTATAAATACATACATATATACATACATATTCATTTATACATAATAACGCTGTTCCCTTACTGGGTAGGCAAGAAATTGTGCTTAAAGCTCTAAAAGAAACTCCATACTTAATCCATCCCCACTTTCTTCATGCTTCCCTATCCTTGCATACTCCCTTCGCTTCAACAACGTCCATACACCGAGTCATACATACATACTTTTATTTTTAAAACTCTAAATGTTTATATTTTCCATATATTTGTCTATAAAACTTAGCCACGTCTTATATAGATTATCCCATTCTTTCTATCCACACACTCTACCTTCATATATTTGCTTCGTAACTCGATCCATACTCTTCTTCTTATTATGCCCAAACCAACGTAAACCGCTACTTTAACATTTACTTATTGGACTCCCTTTCAAAAAGCTCTCCTTCAACACCCATTCATTACTGACTCTATTTATGCGAGTTTTACACATACATTTTCTTAGGTATTTTTTATACAGGCGTTTTGTGACGCGCGACACGGTGACTCGCGTTCTCTAAATACACAATGAATACACTTAAACTTCGCCACGGGTAATTTATGTCGTCGCGATCTTAAAAGTGTGTCATCGTAGCCAAGAGAATGCCTCGTCCAAAATGATGCAAGACAATCCAAGATAAATTATATTCAATAGGGAGTTTTATAGGCCTCTCAGCTTTTGTATTAGCATGTTGGTGAGCACCCAACCTCTGTGTATCTCAGTACAAGTATCGGTGTAAATCTGTAGCAGGTAGTTAGTGCATTTATTATTTGTGGTTGAGTATTTAATGTCTACCATTTTATTTGTTCAAGTGTTTGGGTAAATATTGTCTACCGCTTTATTCGTTCATATGTTTGGGTATATATTGTCTACCTCTTTATTTGTTCCTGAAATGGCAACTATAAACGAATTCACCACGAGGGGTAGAATATAAAAGATGGGCAATCTTGTTCTTTGTTCCTCCCACTATTTTTTATGCTTGGACAAAAACAAACGTCCAGGGCTCTCGTCGCGTGTCAAGAAACGCTTGTATAAAAGGGACCTTATCTATCTAATTCCAACCGTATTCAGTTTGCTCTTCTGTTTCTCCTGACAAAACCAGATTTCACATCAATAAAACAATGCTGGCGTACAATATACATATATTGTAGTGGGGAACATTAAGACGATTCGGGTTTTATATCGTAGGGCGCAGCGTTACCGTGGGCTGACTAACTAGTTGGGGTTCAACTTTGCACTTGCGTTAATATCACATTAAGAATGGAGAATACAAACACAATAGTGGGTGTACGGCGAACCTACCTAACCGAGTGAACACTGCATTCAGTTGGCATCAATTCGAACAAATTTCCAGAACAGTAAAAAAAACAACCTAGTCATCAACAAGCCGTAGGACCTCAATTAAAACTCTAGATAAGAATCTTTAGATATCTAAAAACCAGCAATGTGTTCATGGTAGACTTTTCAGAAGACTTTCTGACAAATTATACCAGTAATTTCGAGAGATATTAGAGCTAATAAGATCAACGCCTGCTTGGATATATCCTACATATTCTCTGACATTTGAAAACTTTTACTGTCAACTTACATGTGCACCAACCCATTTGGAGATTTTATTTTAAAATTATTTGCCAATATATTATTAAAACTCTATAATGAAGTCCTCTTAAATAACGAAGGCAAGGTATCTTGAATAACCATTAGTTATGAACCGTCGTAAAAGATATCCAGGAAATGATCCATTTTATTTATATTGAAACTGCCATTCCCCCCCTTCCTCCTACTATCCGAGCTCTTCTAGACGCCGCATCCAGATCCAGAGGGTACGTGAGAACTACGACTTCCCATAGTCAAATCGGGGTTGACGACAGCCTGCCTGGATATAGCCTACATATTCTCTGACATTTGAAATCTTTTTCTGTCAACTTTCATGTGCACCAATCCATTTAGATATATTATTTTAAGATTATTTGCCAATATATTATTAAAACTCTATAATGAAGTCCTCTTAAATAACGAAGGCAAGGTATCTTGAATAACCACTAGTTATGCACCGTTGTAAAAGATATTCAGGAAATGATCCATTTTATTTATATTGAAATGCGTTCTTGAAAATAAGAATATTTCATGGTTCCGAGGACTTGCTATTAATAGCTATAAAAGAAATCATTTGATAAAATTAACAACTGGATTTTGGTCCTGTTAACAACGCCACTCTACACTTACATGTCCATAGATACGGTAGTTGATCATAAGGAAGCTGTCCACTACTCTGTACTATTTTTATTTCCTTTAATAAATCTTGTTTATCCATTCACACAATTATTTCAAAATTGTTTAGTAATTTAAACTCACATAAACTGTGTACTGGGACACACTTACAGATAAAACGTCTGGAAAACTGTATGATAGATGCAAATATCGTGACCGGTTGCAATATTGGAAATAGACCGTGATAACAAGAATATCCAAGATTTTATCAAACCTGCTCTTTCAGTTTGAACGCATGCAATCTCCTATCCAGGTTTTCTTTCCGATGCACTTCAGCAGAGAAAAAAGACAAACTCTGAAGGTGTCAGACCTTTATCACCCCATAAGAATGTTTCACCCGCTAAGAACTATATGTAACGTGTGTTCCCGTGTTAGTTCTGGCATCAACTTGCCCTGCTTGGTCTTGATAGTTAAACAAGTAGCATCGTTTACGAAGAGGCTTTGATTCACATAATGTTCTTTGTTTCCTTCCATTAATATAAATGCCCTGTGTATCTAATCTTAAAAATCGAAATTATTACTCTGGGTAACCTTTTTTTGAGTCTGCAGGTACATCTTTAATCATCGTCAAAGATATCATCATAGTAATCTCTACCCGAAAGGTTGTGTGATTTCATCTCTGTGATGCGAATTAAAAACTTAGGCACTACGAATACTATGGTTTGAATAGGCATGTTTTTGAAACTGACGTAAACACGTGCGAAACTACTGGCAAAAGTTAATACTCATATATTTAAAAGGGTTAATACCCTTTCTTCTAAATAGTTTATTTAAAATGTTTTACACATGTTAACCTGATTATAGTGTTTTAAAATTTTATATTCATTTAAATTAATAAGTTATTAATATGTGAAACTTGTTTAAAAAACATAATAGAATAACAAAAACGCTCCATGGTTGGGGTTTATTTCTTTGTTTGTCGGGTCTTTTGAAGATTCCTCTTTACATGTTCAGAGTAAGTACAGATAGCATTGTATTGTGAGGGCTTGATGTTCGGGTGTATTATGTGTTCCTGTATCTATGTTTTTAGTTTGGAAGTAGACACACAGAGTAAAATACGCTTTTTGTTTGTTTGATAAGATAATTCCATCACTCAAAACGATTTGGCATGACTAAGTTCCACGCTTTAGAACTCGTCATTCGTTAATAAGATAACATATACTTTAAGTCCCGGTGCATTTTCAAGACAATAAAATTTAAATTAGATATATGGAATAAATAAAATGTATAAAATTACAAGTATATATATATATAAGTTTAATATAAAACGGAAAATATAAATATCTTATTGTTAAATGTATTATATTTGAGAGTAAGATGCATTGTAGGAATATTATTTTCATTCTTCTAACTTACGGAAGACCTCGGCTGTCTTAGGATGAAGTACCTCAAAAATGAATGAATAGCAGTCTCAAATCCAGCCAAGGTCAACGAATGATCATCCATAGCAGAAATTCCTTCTAAGTATACCACCAGACTCAAGTAGATTCTTGCAGTTACATGATCATTATGTATATTTTTTGGTGGATTTACCATTTATTTCTCACTAGATCCTAGAATCCGGTGTGTAAACCAACGGTCATGGTAAGCAAACACTTTATCAGGTCTTGCTTAGTAGATGTACTTTCTTACAGATGTAGAGGGTGGGTTTCACTAACCGGTCGGTAGGTCGCGTTTACACGCTCCCTTGGATGAATGAGGTAGCCCATCATAACCTAACCTTGGGTAATGTACTCATTTAAATATAGCTGAGAGACAGATTTTAATCAAATGTAAATCATAATCATTCCTTATTGAGGACCTTTGATGTTTAAATTCCCCTTTATTATCAATCACCAACTTAAATTTTCAAATTTCGAAAATCGTTTGAAATATAAAAATTAAAATTATTTTCTTATTTTGAGTCCAAAACATGTTAGTTCAGGGCTAACTATAGCTTTTGGTCCACCTCATCAAGTTTACACGTTAAAAAAAATCGCAAAAATGTAAGTGTGAGATATTTTATAATAATATAATCAATGAATTCCAAGCAAATGACATAAAATATTTAGTATTGTAATCATTCAATAACGGTCAGATTTTCAAATTTCAAATAAAAATAAAAATTGTTTTACTAAATATATCAAATGTTTTCAAAAACTGAACAGTTTGGACCACAATTTAACCAAAATTGCTTTGAGCTTAACTAGAGCTTATATTTTACAGACATCTCCATTTGATAGATATGTTTTTTTTTATTAATAATATACTGGTATGGACTGTAAAGCCTTGTCTAAAATTAACGCTACAGTTGTTTTAGCGTTTTTTTATGGATATTTAATAGAAAACATTTATTCTCTGATGATATATAAAACTCATTTAGAGAGATAAACTACTCTATCATTCACACTAATCTAAAATTATCTACTGTATATATAGAAAGCTGTGCTACCAGTCTTACTTTCCATTCGAACTATCTGAAAAATACATTAATTAAATAAAGGGCATAATGTAGTAAGGGTAATACTAAAGAAATGCTTCTGAATTTTAACGAATATCCTAAAACTTGTAAAATGCATCATTAATGCGTCGGATCAGAATTTGAAACGCTTATGAAAGCTTAGAACTATGGTTAGTTTAATTTGACGTTGTTAATCGAATACCGTACTAATTTTTAATATATTCAATTTAAATTAACGTACTAAAGCTTGGATCTCTATAAAAAAAAGTTAATACAAATAATTTTATTTTGTAAACATTTAAAATGTATTTTATATATTTTTTAAATCAGTAAGCCCCATCTATACACACTTTTATACTTAGCATATTTATAAAATAGATAATCAATAAAGTGTAGGCTTTCTAGCAGATAAAACTTAAGCGTTTATATAATGGGTTAAGTGTAAAGTTTAAAGTTTTTTCATAGAAAATAAAAGATAATTATAATTTAAAACAAAATGCCATACCATATACCATACCTATAACATAATCAAATGTCTATTTGCTATAGAACCCTAGGAAATTTTGACTAAATTCTAGTTTGAAAATTTGTTGATTTCATTTAATAATTTTTAGAACTATAAAATTAAATTAAATTTAAAGAATTGTTATTTACCTTCTTAATTAAGTTTTCAAATACATTAAATGATATATTTTAATACCATTCTTGTGGTATAGTGGTCAGATTACTTTGCTGCTGATCTAGAGGTGCCGTGTTCGATTCTCAGCAGATACCTGGGGATTTTCCTATAGAGTAGAATAATTCCTATGGTCACCATCGTTTGGCTAGTTAGGCTTAAGTTGGGTTGAGCTTTTCATTGACTTAACGCTATCATATTCACTATAATCATCCTTCATTTAATCGAGATATGGAAATATTTTCCATAAATGAATGTACGATTAGTTTATCTGAGCGTTCTATTAGTAACGGTACATTATTACTGGCCAATTCTCACGCAAACTGAGCTACAGATTGCTATAGCTCAGGAACTCCATTATTTTTATTATTGACTTAAGAGGAAATCATTAAGTTAGAGATAACATTGTTTACATGTTTGATGTTTACATATGTTTAAATATATTGTGTATTATGAATTTACATTTGAGAAATTTTATACAGTTTGTTGTAATGTGTTCAGGGGGATATAAAGTTTTCATGAATAACGCATGAAAAAACTTTATTGCTAGAACATTTACAGTAATCTTTTTTGTTGTGTTTTTTTTTGTTAAAATTATGTAGGTAAATATTTTTAGCAGTTGTAACGTAAAAGAAAAAGTTGCTATCGTCAGTTCCAACTTTTAACTCAGATTTTTTTTGCCAAACATTTTTTAAAAGTTTTTTAACTTTCTGCTTTCTACCTTTTTTATAGTTAGAATTATACCCAAGGAAACCCTGATTTCTTTCTTATATGCTATTTTTATTACGATGGTGAATAACATCAAACTTTGTTGCTAAGCTCCCTTTTTTTTTAGGGTGATAGGAAGGGGTGGATGGGAGGTTGTTAAAAGGGTTGCTGTCCACCTTTTACTAACCTTTACATAGTATGAGGATGGAATGGATTTCCAAAGTACTTTTACAGCGGACTAGAGGACTTAAAAAATAGTATTATGTTTTTGAAAGTAAAAAAAACCAATTCTTGGAATCACAAACAACCAAAAATGGGATGACACTATTGAGGTGCAGCCATGTGAGATAATACATTATTTTCTCTGGCAGAAACCCAGAGGTCACCCAATTTAATTCTTTATATACCTTATATATACCTTATATATATATATATATAATTTATTTTCCACCAGGAAAGTCGAAGGAAGGGAAGCAAGACGAATGAGCTGTCTGTTTGTTTTCTATTACGAAAGATTCCATTTTTCCAAAGTTTATACTTCATTCTATATTTTTGGAGGGAATAAGTTTGGTGAGATTTTAAAGGGTGTAGGTTTAATAGTGCGACAACCTTGAACATAAATTGTTATTCCTACTTCCACTTACAAATTGAATATATGTTTGTACTTCATTCAATATAAAATGTTGTTCCGAAATATTAATGGAAGCTATGATCACAAACTAACCAGTGAATTTGATATTATGAAAAAAAACATTTAACATATGTATGAAAATGGTTTCATCCTTGTTTTATGAAGAGTTTTAACAAAAAAGGTGACCTGGCGGTCTAGGGGTAAGGTGTCAGACTTTTATGCTGGCGGCCGGGGTTCAATCCTCGGTCCCAGCAAAGATTTATCTGATTACCAAACCCTTCCTTCACCTCTGACAAGACATCTTGTGAGTGTGAGGAATGCCAGCCCTCCACCGTGGTTCGGATTCCACGTTAAACTGTAGGTCCTCCATTTCATTTCACAATCACCCTATCATTACACATTAGCGTAAGTGCGTATAACCCGAACGGTTAGTAAGACGCGGTGCTAATAATAATAATAATAATAATAATAATAATAATTTAACAAAAGAAAAGTCCTTTCAATGAATTGATTGTGTATTTAAGATGAAAATCATAATGTTTGTTTTGAAAGAGTATACCATTAAGAAAAGAGAAATACCTTTTCCACGCAAGAGCGTAAGAAGAGAATTAATTATCATAGACCTGAATTGAAAAATATGTATTTACTTATTGGTAAAAAATAATTGTTTTTATAAAAATATATTTCAAGTAAAAGATTTTTATTTAAATTTACTTTAATATGATGGGCTACGAATGAAGAAGCTTGAATCTAACTATAAATACAACCTCATTTTTGAGGTAGGAGATCGGGAAAACATCTAATGAAAAATCCTCAGTAAATACAACCAGGATTTGAACCTTCACATTCCCATCACTACCTAACTAGTCGAGCTAGACGTAAAGTCAACGTGGCCTCCAATGAAATTATATTAAAAATAATATATTTGTATTATAATAGTGTTTACTAATATAGCTAATAAGAAATATGATGGATTAAATAACAAATCTATTTTTTTACACCATGTCTTACTGCCTGTTTGAGTTATACACTTATATATTAATTACACTATTGGTTAGGGATTAAGAAGGTTATAGTCATTGGAAGTGCACATGTATTTGCGTGGCGTAGAAGTGGAAAACTGTTTAGGAGAAAAAACCCTCGTTGCAACTGACCGGGATCGAACCTTGATCTTCCCGTCTTTGGTAGTCTAGCTCAACACTCTAGTCATGCGCTAAACTACAGGGCCACCGAAGCGGGTTATTATGTTTGTTGATTACGATTATAGCCGCAACTAGATATCATATTATTTAATTTAAAGAATGACCCCTTTACAGCTGAATAGAACCCAGGACTTTTGGCCTAGTATAACAATGCTCTAAACACTGATAATATATATTTAAAGTAGTTCAAAAATCAAATATTTATGTAGAAGTGGTGTTCGTGAAAATATAGGTAACTTTTACCCATTCATAAAATATCTACGTTAAATACCTTTAACTCAACTAGAATTTCAAATTAACTCGATTCAAATCATATCAAATTCTTAAATCATATTGTACACCAAATTAATGAGTATTTGAATTATGTTAAACCTAAAATGTTATTTAAAAAAACTCATTTGTTTTCACTTCAAGCTGAATAATTGAGAATTTGTTTGTTACTTTTGAGGAAATTTAATAACAATTGTTAAGAGTCCAATGTGGTACTCATCAAAGAATACTAGGAGGCCATTTATTCTGTTTGCTCACCTATAATTCAATATGTGCCTTTGGACACATAAATACCTCTGGTCCTTGGATACATAAATTCACTTGCTTATTGGGCATATAAATCCCCATAGTCTGTGAGCATTTAAATTCCCCTAGCTGGCTGGAATGTAAAGAAAGGTCTTTGCATTTGAGCACAGAAATGCCCCTATTCGATGAGCAAATAAAGACTCCATCCCGTGGGCACATCCCTACCCCAAGCGTTTAGACACATAAATCCACTTAGCCCGCAGACACATAGATGCCCCTAGCCTGTGGGCTCATAAACAACCCTAGGCTGTGGACACATTAAAACCCCTAGCCTGTGGGCATATAAATACCTGTGGTCTTTGGGCACATAGAGAATCCTATCACGTGGACACGTAGAACAAAAATCCAGGATCATATAATTTGACTTGTCAATGGGGATAGCTTGGGATTTGAAAATCCACCATCGAATCAACAGATATACTTCATTTGTTATTTCATTTTTTATTAGTCGCCCTCCAATAAAATAAGGTTAAATTTTCTTTAAATTATACCTTCCTTATCTATACTTAATTAGTGTAACAACATGTTCATATCTCGGATGGGTAGGGATATTAGATGCAGATAAATAAAATTAAAGGCACAAAAATCAAAGCCCTAGGGACAAACAATATTTACTGTGGTTGGTATAAATGTGTAAATGGTGTTAGAGAATATATTATTATATTATTTAAAACATTCGTGATTTAGTCACACGTAGAATAAAGTATATCCTTTTTAATATTAAATTTCAATCCTCCACTTTAACCACATTCTATCCATCTCACCTCTTAGCATAACAATACATATAATTATGTATTATTATATTTTATTTTAAATCCCATCAATCTTATTTGAATTTTTACTCACGACGTCAACAGTTTGCCAATCTTTTCTTGTGAGCTTCAAGGGGAAAATGAAGTAATTAAGAACTCAGAAAATCTCATTTCATGTATTATCACACTTACAAAACGAGTAAATACTAAAATGGAACTAAATAAGAAAACAGAAACAGTTCTATATTACGTTTAAAAACTTACTTGGAAACTATTGAAAAATAAAATTTCGTAATGATTTACTTAAATAGATATAATAATAGTTATAATAAAATATATTTGGTTACAAATATGTGAATTAAGTAGTTTTTCATAGTAAATTTTTTTAAATCTCAATGCGAACTTTGATTATTACCTACATTTTTTCAATTAAAATCTGTATTTCTATGTGGATTGAACAAATTAACTTAGACGCTTCATAAAGAAAATAAAGTAAATGAAAATATCACAGAATAATTTTTTAAGTGTAAACATTAACATAAATACTGAAATAAAAAACTAAACAATTCTTAAGTACATTGTATTGAAAGTAGAGGTAATATTAAAAATATAATTATTTAATTTCAATTGATGTACATTTATTATATAACAAAATAATTTATTTGAATATTATGTTTCTATCATAGAATAAAATATATTGACCTTAAGAAATCAAGTATTATATATAACTTTACTTAATATGTATTGTTATTATCCAAAATTTCCTATGGCTTGCTATAAAGGCAATAAAATATTGAGATAATACATTATAGGAAATAAAACTCGAATTAGATTGGAAATCAAGTTTAAAAATGACCTTCAAATGTGTCTGCGAACACCACCTATAATCTTGCTTTTACCTCCAAGTCGTCATAAAATGATGGTTTTATTTAATCCATTACCTTAGGCAACGTGATCTCAGGTGGAGTTTTACAAATTAAGGAAATAGTGTTTCTTTACAATCATTTTATACATATGTGTTAGTTATTGCCTCGGAGACATCAATAAATTCTTAAAAAGTCTGTTTCACTTTCCTAATGAAGATAAAACAGTATTTGCGTTATTTCAAATTGGATGTATGTATAATTTGGCCTTAAGAGTTATCGTTTAATAAAATTCACCGAGAATATAATTTGGCTTGACATGTAAATAAA
>CABFOW010000389.1:76726-99583 GCA_902141385.1 Timema californicum
GGGTTCAATCCTCGGTCCCGGCACAGATTTATCTGATTACCAAACCCTTCCTTCACCTCTGACAAGACATCTTGTGAATGTGGGGAATGCCAGGCCTCCACCGTGGTTCGGATTCCACGTTAAACTGTAGTTCCTCCATTTCATCTCACAATCACCCTACCATTACACATTAGCGTAAGTGCGTATAACCCGGATGGGTAGTAAGACGCGGTGCTAGAAATAATTATAATATATCAGATTAAGGCGTTCAACATCATGCTCCCATCATTATGATGATTCCTCAATATAAAATCATGAGATAATTGGGGCAATAAAAATACAAATATGACATTTAATAAATTAAATGAAAATAAACGGATTAAAATAAAATATTACCTAATCCGAGAACTCAGTGCGCACAGTAATGCAATCCATTAACAACGCAATGTTAACCTAGGCATCATCATAAGTGAGATGAAATACTATAAATTGTTACAGAAACATGTTGGAAGAAAACACATATTATTTAAGCAAAGGGCATAAATGAAATAATATAATCTGTTACAGAAAGATTTTAAGTATCAAGGATTATGATTTCCCAAATATCCCCAAATTATGTCACTGGAACTTATTTATTTTTATTATCATCTCTTAAGATAGGAAATAATTTATCCTTTGATTCAATTTCTAGATTTTTTTTTAAATGTGAGAGGGTAATTTTATCAACCTGGAGTATTAAAACTTTCTTCTATGCAGACAATTAGCTTTTATAATTCCTTAAGAAAGATGTTTGCTATCTCCCCCTTACCCCTCCTTTTTAGTTTTCACATTTATAATTTAAATTTTTAAGACTTATTTGGTGATTTAATATGGTGTTTCTTCACGCAGCTACAGAATTTCAAATTTCAACCAAATTGAAAATAGAGTTTTATATTAGTCGTATCAATTTTAAGCTTTTCCATTGCCTGGTATTTAATTTAAAAATTTCATATATTCAGACGTAATTCGGCTATCTGGGAAAGTATTTACTTTTACACTTAATTGCATTTCAAATTTAAATTTTATACCCCGTCAAAAAGTGATTTTTATAAGAGCGTCAGAAATTTAAAGCGACCCACAATATCCATTTTCAGCACCTTCATTATGACATTTACTAACTATTAACTAAGTCGCACAGTTCCGTCCCCACTGAGGGTGGGGTTTGGCTGTTATAAGATGACTACATCCTCTACAACCGAACGGTCTTATGAATATCAAGATATTTTCATATGGTTTTGAGATCTTGATAATGAGCCTAGGAAAATTTATAAATATTCTTTACGTGAGCGGGTCGGTTACTTATGATATTTGTGAGGCAGGAAAGCTATTTTATTTGTTGATGAATTTGGAGGGGGGGATTGCCATCAAGTTGCAATACTCTCCTTTCAGGCCCAATAATGTTACATGGTGATTCTTGTTGAATATAAGATGGTATGATGGTATGGTACGATATATGAGATAGTGATTGAACTTGTTTTTTGTGATACATGGTGGATTGGCTGAAGGCTTGGATGAGAATGAGATGGATGATCTACACCACTTGTGGTCAAGTACAACCTCATATAGGTNATAATTTTGTTAATTATATTAAACACTTTAAAATATATTTTTTATTTATTATTAAAATAATGTTTAACCCGTTATTAACACGATTGCAGAAGGCGAGCCCTTACGTTAGAGATTTGTCTCTGTATAACTTTAGTCTCTGTAGCTACGTACATATCTGCGTGGTGGGAAAATGGGAGGTTAAATAGCTGTCAAAATGCTTGTTGGTTGAAGGATTGAACACAGACCTGCGTAGTGGGGCTAGTTGATACTGTCTTTGCGCATGTATAGTAGAGTACTGGTTTGACGAAAGCAGAGTGCGTCACTATGAGATTTTTAAGTGAGCACCCCCTTTGTCTCAAGGATGAAGTGAGGGAAAGTCTTTATCGTGCCCTATTAATTGTTTCGCTGTGCTGTTGTTTGAAAGTCATGGTGTCATCAATGGTCACTCCCAGGTATTGAACAATTTCCCTGATCAGGATATTTTCTGCAGAAGGATTTGAGGAGGATAAGCTTGCTATTTTTTGGATTAATAGTAATTTACCACCTCATAATCCAGTCTGTCAGATTGTCTCAGTATTTCTGAAGTCATCTCACAGCAAGGGCTGGTGATCTGTTTGTGGCCCAGAATGAGGTGTCATACGTAAAATGTGCCAGTCTGACATGATGGTTCATAGGTTAAGGGATGTCTTCACAGAAGAAGTTGTAAAGCATTGGGAAAATTGCCATCCACCGTGGAACACCACATTCTAGAGAGAAAGGGACTGAACACGCAGGAGTCGACTCTAAATCGGAATGTATTCTCGGAGAGGTAAGCATATAAAATTCTGATTAGTGGAATGTGTAAGGTGAAAGTTTGGAGCTTAGGGACAGTACTCTCGTCCAAGCCCAGATAAAAAGCCCTCTTGAAGTCGAGTAGAAGTAAATATTTGACCTCTATCTGTTGATTTGGTAGATAGTGTCAGTTCAGAGTATAAGTATTTGCTTAACTGTGCTTCTGCCAGGTCTAAATCCTATCTCAGTCAGCGAAATGATGTTATGTATACCGACAAACTTCTCAATTCAATCACTCAGAATCTTCTCGAAAAGCTCGCTGAACACATTTAGTAGACTAATGTACCTGTACGAGGCACGGTAGGATATTGGTTTCCTTTGGTTGTGTATTACCATGACCACTCCCCCTTTACAGGATGGGGTGGGGGGAAGAAGCCCCGTCTGAGATACTACGTTGTAGATGTTCCAGAATTATTGTACAATTCGCAGGGGTTTTCTTGGTAAAAAGCCTTCAAATCTTTTCCTCCCCTGGAGCAGTTATAAAATGTAAGTACTTTTAGAGCATTATAGTGTGAGATGATCCTTATACCCACATGAAAAATGTCATTGATCTAACAATGAGAAAAGTAGTTATTTCTTTTGGTTTTGGAGATTTCAAAAACCTCCTTTTCACTAACCCCTTTTACAAATAGCTAGTATATAACATATATTTGTTTATTTTAAGTAATCTTTAAACATTCCTGAAAAATTTGAGTTTTCTGATATTTTTTCAAATGATTATTTTATGTTTACCATTTTTATTACTAAAACTTTGTTTTTAAACCTTTGAACTCTTTTATATGGATTAATCCGTGTTATTTCGACAGGGATAAGGGTCGAGAGATAGGGCCATTAGTTGAAGGTCATAATGTTGACACTTGTATAATATGTATATCTGTGTTTGTGTGATTTGCTAAAGGCAATGTAATCTTCTCCATTGTACAAATACCATAGTTTAGCTTGTCCAACCGTTCCGGCCGTTTCTGGTGTGCTGGTGTACCCTTCCCTATTTCTGGGCTGTTCTCCCCTTAACCTCTTTATAGTCTGTTGGTCGTGTGTTTGGAGGTTTTGTTTACAATGAGCGTCTATAAAACTTACATCCTAGAGTATCCTTCCTACTTCAGCCTCATATCGTTTGGGGAGCGTTAGTAGAGGATCAAAGTGAACAACACTGGGTTGTTAGTTACTAACTTGGCCACTCGTCTACAAAGGCGGGAAGTGTCAACTTTAAACTGTTGCTTAGATCGTAGTTAACTGTAGCCTTCTTGGAAAGAGGATGGGAGAAGGTATAAAGGCTTCGGTTTATATCTAAAGCTAAAATTAGATTATATGAAAAGGTGATAAAATCTGTAAGGAAAAAGAACATCAAGAATAACGTTATTATTATTTAACAAAAGTAACTCCGATTAGTAAAGTCTGGATAGAGCTCTCAGCTATATCATTTTATAGTATCAATAAATTAATTACGGTATATTAAAACATGTATTCATTTGTACTTTTTTTTTAACGAATAGTAAGACATTAGGGGAGTGACTGAGGTCAGTGTCTGATATTATTAATTCAAAGTGGGAGTTGTTCAATTTAAAGGGATGTATCGCATATAAAGTAGGAACACTCCATGAAATTTAGTTTTGCGAAGTGTTAGCAAAATTCACCAAAAATTAATCGTAGTTAAAGTCATTCAATAATCAGATAATATCAATACTGATAAATATTTATGAATAAAATATATTATCTTCACTGTTTAAGGTAACCAAATATGTTGTAAATTCTAAAAGTATTTTATTAACGATTTATGACTACGTACACTAGTAGAATTAATTGTACAGTATATGATCCAATCATAGGTGCAAGTTTTAAAATAAACATTAATTTTTAGATTAAAATTATGTTGAATTTGTTAATTAAATATAAAATGGATAGAGTCTAGGAACAGTCATTCAGGAATATAAGAAATCACTTATATAAGGCCTTCTATTTTTTGTCTGTTAAATGTGTAATTTCAATTCAATACCCATTAAAACAATCCGCACATTAACACTAATTAAGGTAGGAATAAGGAATAAAAGGTTTAGAAGAAATGTATCCACATTTGTATAGTGAGATATCTTGAGAGTAATTACGGGTAGCCTCCATCAGAACTCACGACTTAGATTATAATCCCTATCTCCCTAAAAAGGGAAAACAAGACAAGACCAGGATGATGCCCTATTTTGTGCTCACCGATACGAATACATTGTAGGCCATGCCATGGTATCCATAAAATATTACGTTTTATAAATAATTTAATTCATATTCTATAAATCAACCGAACCTGTCTGAGTTCAACCCTACGGGTGTTAAGATTTAGTACAAAAAAATAAGCTAGAATGTCGGCTACGTGTTGGTTGCGCCCTTGTGTGTCTGCGCCCTTGTGTGTCTGCGCCCACTTGAGATTCAATTTTGTTATATAATATTTAATTACAAAAAAAAATTGTTTAATTACTACCCGGTATTGACTAAGTATTTCGTGTGAGTCCCATTATTTATTCAGAATGGTAATAGTTTCTCGTCCGGTACGATATAAAAATATGTAGGTGTTAGCACCCGCGTGTGGGTTGAGCCCTGAGGGAGACAAACTTGTGTGTTTGCGCCCACTTTATATTTAAATCCCTCGTATCTTTCAAAGGAGGATAAATGTTTGTATTTAAAAAAAAATTTTATACTATATCTACCTAAGAAAACATTTAAGTTTTGTTTTATTTCTCCTCTGGAAGACTAGAGGTTTTAGGTAAATGATTAACCTAACCTAACCTAATAAATCAACATCCCTTGCTACTGGTAGTTCTGAATCAGGACCGAGAAGAAAATAAACATCATGAATGTCCTCTTAATGACATCCAATTGTTAGAATGGAGGTTCTGACCAGCTGATGGGCGTAAGCACTAAACGGTCTATTCCAGGTGGGCACAAACGTGAACTTTTTTTTTATAGGGCATTTTCAACACGGGCGCAAACAAAACGCTTTCAGAATATCACCCCTGAGTGGGATGGTTAATGCATTTTTTTTTTCATTTGTGCAACCTCATCTTACTACCCTTTTGAACTATACAAATATTGACACTATTGAGAGAGATGGAGGAATATTTTAGAGGAAATGCACCTTATCCGTAAGGATGATTAGTGGAAAATTATGTGGGGGAAAAATAATGTTCTACATATAACCTACTGGGATTCAAAGCCAAACCTCCCCGTCACCGTCTGTTCAGTATATTTAAAGAGTAACTTCTAAGACCATTAAACAACTAATTGGAGCTACGTTTTTATAGAAAAAAATATTAAAAATCACATTTAGACACTTTGATGTGATATAAAATATTATAATAAAACGTAAAATACATTTTGACCTATGGATTCTAGTGTTAGTCAAAATAACTAGGTTTTAGTCTTATGCAGTTAAAGTATTGCAAAGTATCTTGTTTTCTAAGTGTGTGAAATATGGTAATTCTAGTGTTAGTCAAAATAACTAGGTTTTAGTCTTATGCAGTTAAAGTATTGAAAAACATCTTGTTTTCTAAGTGTGTGAAATATGGTATTTTACCTTATATGGAAAAAAAAAAGTTTTTTCGAAAACAAGGTGCCTAATAAGATGTTTGGTACAAAAATGGTTGAGGCTACTGGGGAGTGTATGAGGTTATATAATGATGAGTTCCTTACCCTGTAATCACAACAAGACTTTGTTGGGATAGTCAAGTCTCGTAGATTAAGTTTGGCAGGACATGCAGCGTGCGTGGGAGATCATAGAACCTTGTTCATGGTGTTTATGGGCATACACAAGAGGAAGACCTAGACACAGATGGGAGGCTGACATTAGAATGGAGCTGAAAGTGATAGGGTGTAATTAACGTAATGAGGTGGACTGGATAGAACTAGCTCAAGATAGGGATTTGGTGTGATGAGGGGGACTATGTAGAACTAGCTCAAGATAGAGATTGGGTGTGATAAGGGGGACTGGGTAGAACTAGCTCAAGATAGGGATTGGGTGTGATGAGGGGGACTATGTAGAACTAGTTCCAGATAGGTATTGGGTGTTATAAGGAGGACAGGGTAAAACTAGCTCAAGATAGGGATTGACTGTAGTGAGGAGGACTGGATGGCTCTAGTGGATCATGATAGTGATAGGTGGCGTTCTTTTGTTGGTGTGGCGATAAAATTTAGATTTCCTAATGCTATGGAGTAGGTAAGAAGGCACGATCACATAACAATTTAAAACGTATTATATTGGAATATTTTATTGATGGTTCTATGATACAGATTATGGAAAATGACATTCATGAATGGCTCTGCTAAACAAATTATGGAAGGCCTCAACTTATGACGTTTTGCTATAGGCTAATATTCACCATCATTTATTTTTATTTTAACCCGATAGACTTAATAATTTTTTACTGTAATATTCAATCAATAAAAGTAACTAAATAAGTATCCCTTTAATTTATTTGCATAAAAACTGTTTGTAATTTATTTTTATTAATTGGACTTGACCCCCCAAGATGTTATCCTGTGACATGGTTTGAATCATGGCTGAGGTACACTGAAGGCGGTTTTTATTAAATGAATTCCCACTCTCTCCCAACGTAAATGGGGGAATATCTCCTATATATTATATTTTCCTCATCCCAAATTCACAAGTGCAATAAATGAGGAGGATAGCCCGGATGGGTACTAAGACGTGATGGAAGTAAAAAAAAAAGTTGATTTAATTTGATATTTGTTTTATTATACTATAAAAATGTTTAATTCCTTAAAGTAGAGAGATAACCTTAAAAAAATAAACGACATATTTAATGGAAGTAAAAAAAAAAGTTTATTTAATTTGATATTTGTTTTATTATACTATAAAAATGTTTAATTCCTTAAAGTAGAGTGATAACCTTAAAATAATAAACGACATATTTACTACGAAACACTATTCGTTTGACCTTGATTAAAACCGAGAAGAACAGTAGAATCAATTTTTTTTAACCAGTCTAAAAGGGTATCTACGCCAAGTTAACACAAGCTCTAAGAGTATTTTCCACTGGAGTTAACTTTACGACGCACTGGAACTTCGCGTTCGGGCGCCTTAACATTGAGAGCTTTGAAATTAAAGGTGAGATTCTCTCTCATTTCTTCTTTCTATTCTATTCTTATCTTTCTCTCTTTAGCTCTCTCTCTTTCACTCTCATGGCATTGTGCGTTCTCTCAGGGGAATGGCACGTACTCTTCGGTCGGGAGGGAAAGGGTTGGTTGTAGGGGTAGTAAGGGCTTGTTGAGAAGGGGGTTGGTGAAGTGGATAGGGGGAGGGTGGCGTAGGCTGAATGTTTGAAGCCGTGAGGGTTTGACCTTTTCGTGTTTGACCTCTTGGTCATAAAACTAGTTTTTTTTCTGGAGCTAGTTACTCTACCTTTCACTACAATGACCACTTTTAGCCAAAACGAAATTAAATATTAATATGTTTATTTGCTTACGGTGTAATCGATTGTTGTATCGCCGTGGGTATTTACGGCCCTTATTTATTCTCTCGAGAAGTGGTTCGCAAAATGTGAGTCTCGACCTACTTGTGGGTCGCGAGCCAATTTTTGTTTTGTCAGGAAATGTTATTTAAATGTGAGGATTATGAAATATGTGAGAATAGAAAATCATGAAAAGTTGTATTATTTGTTAAAATGTTTGGAAAAAATGAATAAAAGGGACATAATAAGGTAATGGAAAAGGGAATATAGATTTAGGTTCGTGTCTGTGACATGGACTTCAATGATGTCATCAATGAAAACAGGAAAAAGGCGCACCCTTCGTATACGACTCTTTTCAAAAAAATAGAACATCGAGATATGGAACTAGTCTTAATCAAAATAAATTTTGTAAAATTTTGTACAAAAAAATGAAAAACCGTTTCTAGACATCCATCTTCAAGGCTATTTAAAATCCATATTTTCTCAAATTTGTCATAAGTAAACAACCTTAAGCTTAAATTATTTTAATCCAATTTTGTAGCCACGTGGTCTCACCCAATATTCTAGTAGGAGACTAGGCTGCCCCTGACGGGGAGATTAAGTTTAGAATCTCGGTCAGTTGTATTGAGTTTGATTTTTCCAAAGTGGGGTTCCACTTTCACTTTACGCAGATATGGGTGCATCTACTATCAATATAACCTTTCTGATCCCTAAAACATATTAACGTAATTAGTGCATAAGCATACAGCCTGAACAGGAAGTAAGATGAGTTGCTAAAAATTATTAGAAAAAATATAATTAATGTTATTTATCATATATCATTATATCATGTTGCCTGATTAACAGATAAACATTTTGAATCAAGTAGTTGTAGCTATATAAAACATATTAAAAAATTCAGTAGTCGATAAACCCTTCCTAAATATAATTTTTTTAAATGAAAAGAAAAGCAAATAGGCAAACATATCAATTACCAAATTTTAAATAAATATTTAGAATCGAATACTTTGGAAAATCACACCTGGACATGGGGATTGAACTTACGACGATACAATTAAAGGCACTACCATTGAGTTATCCAAGGATCATCTCGTGTTCAAGTTCACACTCTGCTCATATTTTGAGGCAGATTCTGTGATTGACGTGTGGATATAATAAGCTACCAAGATCTATAATTGATATCACAGCCACCGTAGCATAGTTTGTGACTTCATGGTGCCACTAGTACAAATACCCTGTACAGTTCATTCCTAGCGAATATTTAGAGTGATTTTTAAAATATTTCAAATTATAATAAAAAATCAACCGACCAACTTTGAACCAATTTTATAAGAAACAAAAAAGCTTTAGGTTTGATTTGAGAAGTCACATACGCCCTATGTATCCACCTTAAACAAAATAGTAATGTTGGAACCATTTTGATTCAAAGAAAAAACACTCATAAGTTTATATGATAAAAAGTTTCAAAATCAAATAATGTTCCGAGCTATTGTTATATAATATATAAATATAAAGTTCGAAATAGATCCATAAATAAGTTTCAGATAGTGTAAAATCATGGGCGGACAGGCAGATAGGCAGAAAGGTAAAATTTCCCTTTTTGAGTTCGGTGGCTCATAAATATATGGAGATACTATAATCTCAAGGTCAAAAATGATCATGAATACAATGCTTTCCCTTTAGACAAAAAAGTAAATATAATTATATTAATAACTCCTCTAACCCCCATATCTATTGGATCTAGGTGGGTCAGAAAGTTTGATAGTTCTATGAATTGGGTAGTAATTGTGAAATTTTTGGAGCTCCTACTGCTGCTAGAGGATGGGTTTATTTGTGGATGTTTCTTTAAGCAAACTACTGGTTAGTAAAATAAGATAGGAGGATTTTACCTATCAATCGTTGGAGGAAGAACATTTTTAATTTTTATGAGATTTATATGCAGATTTTAGTTGGTAAATATTAGATGTATTAACATTAATAAAAATAAGTTACGAACAAATTTTTAACGGATAAATCTTCAAGTTAAGCCATATATAATTTTGGATTATAAAAGTTGAATCTTAGAAGTGATTCAGAGGCGCAATATAATAAAATAAAAAGTTGTTCTACTGGGCCCAACTAATTCGTTGCTAAATCCATATCATAAGAGTATTATGTGGCGCTTTACTTTCCAGTAAAGATAATTTATAGTAAGCGTGAAAATATTCAGTTCCTTGATTATGATGGATCTGAAGTTTTATGCTATTAAGCTTATTTTTTTTCTAAATTCTCTCAGTATTGGCCTGGGGCTATGTACAAAATGTTTTTAAATGAATCTCAGGTGACTTGGTGGTCTACGGGTAAGGTATCAGACTTCTGTTCTGGGGATCCGGGGCTCAATCCTCGGTCCTGGCATAGATTTATCTAATTATCAAACCCTTCCTTCACCTCTGACAATAAATCTTGTGAATGTGAGGAATGCCAGGCCTCCCCCGTGGTTCGAATCCCACGTTAAACTGTAGGTACTCCATTTCATCTCACAATCACCCTACCATTACACATTAGGTATAACCCGAACGGGTAGTAAGACGTGGTGCTAATAACTATTTAATGAATTTCAATAACTATTTTAATTTAAATTTTACATATGGTCATGTCTTGAAGTGAAATCGTATTTTTTCCCCTAGACATTAAATTAGGAAGTAGTTATTTTAACCGATAGCTAATATTATGAAATTATACATTAAAAACAACAACAGTTTTTTCATAATGTTTATATAGATGCATCTTACACATTTACATTAATTTGTTGAGGATCAGAAAATTAAAATTTTCTTGGCAAGAAAATGTTAAACCATTAAGGTGGAGATGCGAGAACAGGGTAGGGTTTTATCAGTTTTTATAACCAAACCCAGTTTTGTTCATAATAAATATTATTATTATTATTATTAGCACCGCGTCTTACTACCTGTTCGGGTTTTACGCACCTACGCTAATGTGTAATGGTAGGGTGATTGCGAGATGAAATGGAGGACCTACAGTTTAACGTGGGATCCGAACCACGGTGGAGGACTGCCATTCCACACATTCACAATTTGTGATTAATACACGTCTTGTCAGAGGCGAAGGAAGGGTTTGGTAATCAGATAAATCTTTGCCGGGACCGAGGATGGAACGCCGGTCGCCAGCACAAAAGTCTGACACCTTACCCCTAGACCGCCAGGTCACCTTCAGAATAAATAAAATACGTATTGCTTCAGTACAAACATAGAGTTAATTTTTCTCCAAATGGCAATATCAACAGTTGTTGAGTTGTTGAATATCTGTCACGGGGGTTCTGGAATTTAATCAAAAAGTTATTATTTCTTAATTTAAAAAGTTTCTCATTAATGCCACTGTACTCATGATAGGTAGCTATTCAACAACTGTTGCGGTCACAATCTGATGAATATTTAACTCTTGGGTTTGTACTGAGGTGATAATTTATTTATTTTCGTCAACAAAAAAAGTATTGAGTTAGATTTTTTCTTTAATATCAGCCTTTCTCCTCGTTCTCTACATCCCCACCAAAAGGAAAATACTAAACGTAGGTACGGCCGATATGGATAAAAACCCAGACCTCTCAATAATATGCCTGTCAGACAAGATCAGGCTGCTGTTTGATTTCATGTGGCCACATGTGTGACTCATATGTGATGTCGGCTTTTGTTCTACCCATTAAGATGAGTTTCCTGAAATTCCATTAGATTTACCACTAAATTACATTTATTTTGGACTTTGTAGTTATTGTAAAATTATTTCAACCTTAAAGGCAGACGTTTTACATTGAGTGATCACACCATGGCCCTATCTTATAAACTGCAGCTGCACTATAGTATTACCATTTTAGGAACACACTGCCTATTTTTACTGAATGTCTTGAGATCAAATTCTGACCAAATACATGTATGCTTTGATTGTTGTCAATACGTGCGTTATACATATTAGTGGCCGAGAGATTATATTGTAATTTGCTCAAGCACTAAGAAGGCATGTCTCCTATAAACGATTTATGATTCGGTTATTGTTTTATGAGAATTAATATTCATCATCATCATGAACAGCTTCCAGTCACTGCTGTGTCTTTTTGGAATATAAACCTCTCCACCAGCTCCTTTCTTACCACCACCTCTCTCCCTCCACCTTGGTCCAGTCCTCTCCTTTCTCCTCCACACTCCTCCTTACTCCCTTCAGCCATCTGTCCCTCGGTCTTCCTTTCTCCTCCACACTCCTCCTTACTACCCTTCAGCCATTTGTCCCTCAGTCTTCCTCTCTCCTCCACACTCCTCCTAACTCCCTTCAGCCATCTGTCCCTCGGTCTTTCTTTCTCCTCCATACTCCTCCTTACTCCCTTCAGCTATCTGTCCCTCAGTCTTCCTCTCTCCTCCACACTCCTCCTTACTCCCTTCAGCCATCTGTCCCTCAGTCTTCCTCTCTCCTCCACACTCCTCCTTACTCCCTTCAGCCATCTGTCCCTCGGTCTTCCTCTCTCCTCCACACTCCTCCTTACTCCCTTCAGCCATCTGTCCCTCGGTCTTCCTCTCGGCCTCCTACTCCCCACCTCTATATCCAATATCTTTCCTGGGCATCCTCTCTCTCTCCTTTCTTCTCAAATGTCCATACCAACATAGTAGTGTCTTCTTCACCCTATTCTGGACTGGCTCTTATTTTACTGTTCCTCTTATTCTCTCATTTCCCATCCTGTCAAATTTTATGATACCGATCCTGCTTTTCTGAAATCTCATTTCATTCACCTGCATTCTGTTTTTATTCTGTTCATTACTTATGCTAATGCAGGGTGTGTCAATATTGGTAGGTAATGGGTGTTGTAGATCACTTCCTTGCACTCGTCTGGTATATACCTGCTTCTTATCAGGCTTCTCACACTTCTAAAAAAAATATTCTTGCCTTCCTCTCTCATTTATTTATCTCATATTCCTTCTACTCTCCTCTACAATATTCCCCAGGTACTTGAAACTTTATACTTTATTCAACTACTTCTTTCTCACTGCCACGCCATTTGTACACCTGTCATTGCTCCTGGTCTTGATTACAATCTCACTCTTGATATTGACCTGGTGGTCTAGGGGTAAGGTGTCAGACTTCTATGCTAGTGGCCGGGGTTCAATCCTCGGTCCCGGCAAAATATTTATCTGATTACCAAACCCTTCCTTCACCTCTGACAAGACAGCTTGTGAATGTGAGGAATGCCAGGTCTCCACCGTAGTTCGGATTCCACGTTAAACTGTAGGTCCTCCATTTCATCTCACAATCACCCTACCATTACACATTAGCGTAAGTGCGTATAACACGAACGGGTAGTAAGACGCGGTGCTAATAATAATAATAATAATAATAATAATAATAATAATAATAATACATCCTTGTTATTATTGATAAATTTATTTTTCATTTCATACTCAATCATTTGCATGTAATGAATATTACAATGAAATTAAAATTACAATTATCAATAAGTTTATATATAAAAGTACTTATTTGTTGTTAAAATGTTAAGAATATATATTGCCCTCACATCGTTATGTTTAACTTAATTGGTGTGCCTGCCGCAAGTCACATTTGTACCTATTGACTCATAAACTAGTGTTGGAGGGGTTAGAGAACCTCTTTACCAATCGACTGCCTAAAAGAAAGTCAGATTTCTTCGCACCCTCTCCGTAATTCTTGACTTATAAGGCACGAGTGCCCCTTTCCCTTTAGGATCGCGGAATTCAATTCCAATCATCTATGTGGGTCTCCACTAATGCCGCACCAATCCTGGATACCTTTTATGAAATAAAATAATGTTGTTAAGAAACCCACTTTCCCTTTAAAGCACTTAAGAAACCCAGTAGATTGGTTAAAAACGGTTTAGTGGTAATTTATTTTAACTATATCTGAGTTTATTCTCTCAGGGTAGTAAACCATAGAATAAACAATGACATAGCTCCCAGTGAGTCCATTCAGAGAGTTAGAAAACCAGTCCAAAATGTCTTACTCTTTGGAAGATAGCTTGGTGATGTTGTTGATACATAATTTGTTAGATTACTTCATATATGGTAGGCTCGCTAATTTCCATGGTAAATGAAAGGATAAACTCTATTATTATTATTATTATTATTATTATTATTAGCACCACGTCTTACTACCCGTTCGAGTTATACGCTCTTACGCTAATGTGTAATGGTAGGGTGATTGTGATATTAAATGAAGGACCTACAGTTTAACGTGGGATCCAAACCACGGTGGAGACCTGGCATTCCTCACATTCACAAGATGTCTTGTCAGAGGTGAAGGAAGGGTTTGGTAATCAGATAAATCTTTGCCAGGACCGAGGATTGAACCCCGGCCGCTATCATAGAAGTCTGACACCTTACCCCTAGACCGCCAGGTCACCCCTAAAATAATATTAAAATAAGACATAATTATTTGAGGCTCGTAAAAATTAAACTATAAAAGTTGTTATATAAATAACTATTCCGTGTGTGTTCATAATATTTTAATTACTGTTATTATGTCTTAATGTAATTCAAAATATATAAATTATATATTAAAACAACCTTTCCAAAAATTTAACTTTTTATTTTAGCTAATGTTTTCAGTGTTTTTAATCTTTCGAACCGTCAAATCATAGTTATATATGATGAGGCCGATAAAGCTAGAATTGATAGGAAGTGTGTGTGAGTAGAGAGTGTTTTGAACAGTTTATTTAAAAAATATATCAGTAAACCCAGCCATGAATTGACTTCCCGTTAACCAAAGATCTAGAATAAGATACTGACCCGTCTGTACACGTGTTAAACAATGCAGGCTTCAAGTCGATAACTGAATAAATTAAAGGAAAAATAGTCATAAACTCTTGTCAAATTTTAAAATTTGTATACATCAATTAAATACATTACAAATCACAAATACTATTTTATCTTTTACTTAAAGGTAGAGAGATATGTATTTATTCCCAAAGCGAGTTCATGCTTTTCATAACAAAATAAACCAAATATAATTTGTTATTCATCTGAGGCCTATTGGATTTAAAATTATATCCTTGATTAATATTAGAGATAGATATGTTCTCGTAAGGCTACTTGTTATGTGTATCTCAATTTTTATTTAACCATGTTTTTAAACAGTATAACATTTGAATTGACAGATGGACAGATTTTAGAATCCAATTAACCCGATCTTTCTTTTGAAATATGAAAAAAATTGATTTAGTACGATCTAAAACATCATTGCAAGCATCTATTTTCTAGTTATATAGCGTATAAAAATAAATTGGGACATATTATAGGAGAAAAAATATTTACTAATAGGTTTTCGTTCATATGAAAATGTAATTGTTATGAAAATATACAAATTCTACTAAACATGGTTGTGTTTTCAAACACGAGATCAATTATTTGAATAACTAATATGTAATATATCATAGAAAAATATATATCCACTATGTCTAGATATTAAAAAAAGCATTGTATTAATTAACATCATGTATAACATGTCATCGGAATAAATTAATATCTTTTATTCTCAGTAAAGTAAATCCAATGAAAATAAATGAAATATGTATAAATGATTTAGGTCAGCAAAAACTCGATCATCTTCCTAAATTATGTGCCCATTGCATTTAAATAAATGGCAAGTGAGTTATTACCAATTTCTCTATTGATTCAAATCGAAAAAACAACATAAGAGTTAAACTGTAAATTGGATATATCACATTTCAAATTATAAATTTTTTGATATTATTAAATTTAGATTTGGATGTTTTTGCTATCAAATTGATGGCACGACACGATTACCCAAGTTTTTTCATGTTGTGTATTATAACTGAGAAGAAAGTGTTCAAAAATGGATTGTAAATAGACTACCCTTAAGTAATTTTCCCTATTAAAAACAAACACATCGTACCATTAATCACAATAAAAAGGTATAGATATACTTTTTAGATCAAACTGTTGTTTCATATTTAGCTATTTGTAAACCAACCTAAAGTTATTTGAATTTTGTAAAAATATAATCGTATTCTTATTTGCCATGAAAAATATTCCCAGATAGATACCCATTTTAACTCAATCTTCAAAGGAAATTTTGAAAACTTTCAAACTTACTATAACCGGTTGTGAATAAACTAGTTTATCCTTATATTATTTATTTTAGAAAACTAAGGTGTTATTATTATTGATCAGCTAGAAAAGTCCATAGATACAAATTTGAAAAAAAAACAAAAAAAAACTGAGTTTAATATTTTAAGTAAATTCAAATTTTACAAAGTCTGTGAATTATTAACTACTTAATTTTTGTAAATAATCATATAGGGCTGTTTAAATATTAATATTAAAAAATTAATAATAAATATTTAGAATTCCAAAATATCGCTTATTGATAAACTACCCTTAACTTGAGGGCTAATGTCAAAATAAAAAAAATATCCTGAGGTATAGTCCAATACTATCTAAATATCAGGTTTGAACAAAATCCATATAAAGGTTTTGGACTATTAGCCAGGGACAGCCAGCCAGACAAACATGGGAACGGACAGAGTTGTAGAATCCTCTTTTTTGGGGTAAATATTCATAATAATTTATAGATATTTTTTTAAAAACTATTACAATAGTTTATCATAATATAAAAAGAAAATAGCCAATACGGATCAATTACATCATTAATTGGTTTTGAGCGTATAAACCGAACGGTTAGTAAGACACAGTGCTAAAAGAAAATTGTTATGTTTTAATGAATTCGTTTAAACTCCAGAACTGTCAATGTGTATCTTCTACTCGTCTATATCGTGGGCAAATCACCATTTTATATAAATACTCTAAAATGAGAAAACATTTTAGAGGTAATTGAAATTAAAACATTTCATTACAAAGATTAATATAAACTACTTTTAGGATTTTAAAGATTATCGAGTTTAAAGAAATTTTGTGATCAAAATCATTGAATACCACGAAACGCTAGCATAAATAACTTTTTAAATTATTTAACTTCGTCTTACTACCAAGCTCAACTATTTTTACTTATATACAAATGAGATAAAGATGTTTAAGGTGAAATATAGAAGAAATTTACCCGCATTTTCATGGATAACGAGAAAGATTGAAACAATTTAGTAAAAAATGGGATTTTTACCCTTACTTCCACAATAGTGACAAGCGATCAGTGAGTTTATTGATGTTTATTTTGTGTGGTAGTTCAAATGTTTAAGGACAAAAGTATAGCTTTAATCGCATCAGCCGGCACGCTGACTAAATTCCACGTTCATCTTTTCAGGTTTAACCTTACCAAGAGGTTCAGAGTTTTAATCTCAGCAGAGTATATATTCTGTGTGTATTGTATAAAATTGCTTTCCACACTATCTTCACTAAAGTTCCGGTACGCTTCGTCTAGCTTTTAAATTATTCGTCCTTACCTAATTAGTGTAATTAAATACGTGTTGTTGGAACTAGTAGTAAAATACGACGAATAAAAGGTATAACTTTAGGATAATTGGTCCTGGTTATGAAAATAAGAGTGTTTCTGCTAAGTAATTGGATCAATTAAGTCTAAAACGTGTCATTGTAAAAAAAAGCCTCGTTGAGGGTTTTGTATTTTCACTAAATTAAAGAGATTGGTAGTTATTGTAAACTGGTTTACTGATGGTATTTATTGTAAACTGGTTTACTGAGTATAACAGAAAAAAGGTAAATTGCGAAGTTATTGTTTCAAGAAAAGAGAAAAACCATTTAGGTCAAAGTTCACCGAAGGTTCCACTCGTATTAAGATACACCCCAAAAGTTACAATAAGACAACTAAACCTTCTGGGTAAGTTTTCCGAAACCTCCCCACTCCTTCCCAACCCCACTCTTCCATAAGGCCACAGTTCCCCACGAGACTAAAGCAATTCTAGACCAATTTCCCCTCCATCTTTCACAACCCCCTTTTGCACCGTCGGCAACAGGGCTGTTGTTAGCAGTTTACTGTCCCGGGTAAAACCCTAAATCTCCCACAAGACTGAGAAAAGAGGGAAGGGGTAGCGTCAATGTCGTGTAGAAAAGTTAGAAAAAAAAAGTAAGGGAGGATAGGGTTTGTGAGGGTTTTGGGGGTGTAAGGAAAAGACCAACATTTCACCCTTGGTCTCACATGGTCACTCTTCATCCCCTAGCTACCCCCAAGCTTCCCCTTAAGAGTTCATCCCCCTGGGGACCCACAACAATCGCTATCCAAAACTTGCAGGCATCATCTAAAATAGCCTATGAGGTACCCTCTCACTCTAATTTCCTAAGGGAACTTCTAGGAGTACGAGATCATGTATAAATATGAATTTTGTCTTATAGTTACCAAAAAGTTAGATTTCTGCAACATATTTAACAAGTTTTGATGAATATTCTTCAAACTCTCGTTCACAATGTCTTTTTAAATGGTGGCCACTTTTTTTGATTGAAACTGTACATATTTTAACACCTTCATATTCTCTGTAAATAAATAACTTAACATTCCTTACACATTTTTTTGAGGAACAGAGAAGGCTTGTTATTTTAAAATATACACATTTTATCACTGTGGTGAATGATGATATATTTATTAATAAAAATTTTATGCTTATGACGGGAAGATGAGGATTTGAAACCTCGTCTGGTTTACTAAGGTTTTTTTCCCCCTAAATGGTTAACCAACGTTCATGAAGTTGCCCCCTCGCCCTCTCCCCACTTTTAAACATTCAAGTTTTTATGATTGCAATCGTTTGTTCTTCGTTTGTTCCGGATTGTTTCGCATAAATTTTCGTTTGTTCCGTTTTGATAGGCCCACAAATGATATGTTTACATTGGGGGGCCAACTTCACGGTAGACCCTCACTTGTAAAAATACAATTTTTATGATTGCAATCGTTTGTTCTTCGCTTGTTCCGGATTGTTCCGGAACCCTCACGAGTAAACAAAGCGCCACAAGTTCACGTCCCATTTGTTCAAAATCGAATGCAGAACAAACGAAACTTTTTGTGGAACAATCCGGAACAAACGAAGAAAAAACGATTGCGATCATAAAAACTTGAATTTTTACAAGTGGGGGGCCTACCGTAAAGTGTCCTATCAAAACGGAACAAACGAAAACTTTTGCGGAACAATCCGGAAAAAACGAAGAACAAATGATGGCAATCATAAAAACTTGAATTTTTAAAAGTCGGGGTTTGGGGGGCAACTTCATGGACGTTGGTTAACCACTCTCCCTCCAAGCAAAAGTGGGTAGATTAAAACTTGATTCACACGATCACCGAAAATAGAAAACAGAATCTGCCTCAGTGACGTAGAAACTCACACACTGTATGTTGACCAATGATGCGTTGCAACGCTAGCTTAAAACATCTGATTATCAACATATTTTATTTTCTATCAGAAATACGTATAATTTAGATCTGTATCTCGATGAATGTTTTCAAATCATAACGCTGTGTCGTGGAATAATCCAATACGTCTATACACACGCTTTACACTAATGGGTTATTTCAAATCTACTCACAAAGTGCTAACGAAGCTGTCTGATTTCTCCTGGCTTTAGAGTGCATGCGTTGTCAAACACGCATGCGCACTGATTTGATATGGTCCGTTCTGAGATTTGATTGATTGTCTTGTGCAGGACATCTCAGACAGCGCGGACGATTTAAAGATGAGTTGAACCTTAGCGAAACACTTCGCACCGAGGAGGAAGAAATCTTGTGATTGACTTAGAGCTCGTCACGTGACCACGTTTCGGTTCTGCGATATATTTTCAGCGAACGTGTAAATCCACAGTAACTATACATTTTTTTAAACCTCATCCCTACCCTACTAGAGTGTTTATTATAATATAACTTACTAGTTTTTAAGCCTTTCTATTATAGGCTGTTGTCAATTCTACACAACCTAACAACTGAACCTTCAATTTGTAAATGCATGAAAGGTTAGGTTTTTTTAGGTTGGTCTAGCTTGTTTAAAACATATATTTCTGTCACTCAATTACAATAAGTAAGAATGGGTAAAGTAAGAAATCACCAAACTAATTTTATTTTAATAAATAAATTACAAAATTCCTTGTAAATAATGTTTTTTGTGAATACTGTAGGATTTTTCGATATCATTATTCCCTGATTTGATCCTTCAATGACTTTAACCCTTATGTCTATTTAACGTTGCGCCCTGGAAAACGCTTCGTATAAATTATTATGGATAAAAACTGACTTGGGCATATAAATACTAACAATAGCCAAGGTTTGGACTTCTGACTCATTAATAGTAATTGATAAATCCTAGTTTAACTGAGAACTGCCTCCCACTCAAGATAAAAAGGATGTCAGGGTCTATAAGGCACAAATTATTTTTTTCTTTGATACACACATTAACTTGAGACGAGCCCCTTAAAATTGTTGCGTGTAATAGATTTGCATCCAATTTTGTCCCTGCTGAGAGGGTTCCTTCTTATAGGCCCTGTTAAGTAATACACACACACAAACCAACAATAGAACCTTAATTTTATTTACAAGGTTATGTCATTTCTTACTCTGCAGTGTTATCTGTCCTTTAATTAGAGTAGCGTCAGTATATATGAATACATATTTAGGCTGTGTAAATGTAAGCTCAAATTAAATAAATATGTTTAAAGTTACCTGTAATATCTTTACTGTACCAAAAAAACTATTTTTGTTAACTAATATAAATATTAATCAACCAAACCATTAAAACATGCCAATGTATTAAAAGATGCAATTTATCTTTGTATCTGAGATTGGAATTTATATTCTAATTTATTCCTGCTTGAGTAATGAAAATAACATGTCGATGAATTAAAATTATTTAAAAAAATACGTTTTTATATTAATAAATTTTATTTATTATCAGTTTTTAAGTATGAAAAATTTGCGCAGCTCTTGAGTAGTTCCTCCACGATTTCACAAAATTTCAACTTTCCATCTCACTGGAAAGTACCTACTAAAAATTCTCTGACAGATATACGTAGTACAGTCATAATATATTATACAGACACCATTAGACATTTATTAATATATATGCGTATGACCTCAACGAGTATTAAGACATTGTTATTGAAAAATAAATATCTATCTATATTCACCCTGATTAGGTCTATAATGCATAGTATAAATTATAGCTTGTCGCGAAGTTGAGTGCTTTGTGGTGGCCAAAGCATAATGTAACTACTATTAGTATATTAATTATAACGTCGGATTCGAATAGGGAAAAAATAATCTGAGATTTATAAAATTTACTATTAACTTAAAGTTATTCTTACGTCAAATCAAACGATCTGCAGTTAGTATTTTAAAAATACATTATTAAAAGCGTATATATAACCGTGGTATAGTGGTCGATCCTTGGCGCTTCAATATTTACTGTGAAGCTGTGGATCTGTAATGGGGATAAATACACCCTTTAAGGACAAATGAAGAGTTACTTGAATGAAATATTAAAAGAACTGAGATAGCTGGTGTATTTGCTGTTCTGACCACGTGACACCATTTATCGAAATATGTTGACACTATCTTTGTCAATATAAGGCAGTCGCTCAGACGGTATTGCTCGATTGTGAGATGACGCAATGGAGTAATTCCTTTAAATAAAATAATACTGGCAGGGCACTAAAATACAGTAGAGCGTCGATAATTTGGACTAATTGGGGATTGACATATTCCAGGTTATATATTTCTCAGGATTTTTTTTAAAGTACCTATTACAATAATAAGAAATAAGCATGGACGGGATTCATACAAAATCTCAGTGTAAAGCTAGAAGCATTTTCAATTTATTTAAACAACGAACTTAAACCTTGTATTTTTGTTGCTAAATACAGGATGCCGGGCAGGAACTGGCGAGTTTGAATAATTCATTTCAAGGCCATAGTTTAGGTTTTCAGGACTGTGATGAAATCATTATGTTCCCCAGTCAATGCCGTTTAGTTGCTATGGAGCAGTAGTCATGTGTGCATCGAGTGTTTGCAGTAAAGGCATTTTACAAAAAACAATGATTGTTATGAAGGTGCGCCGCAAGAATTTCAGCGTTACTTTAAACTTCGGCGTCATGATCCGGTTCCGTCATCTCACGGTGTAGAAACAGTTGTTTCAAACTATGAAAATAATATGTTAAGTATTGAGAAAGAAGTATCCAGGGCCAAGAAATAATGTTCGAAATCCAGAAACTGTCGAAACAGTCAGAGCTTCGTTTCTGTGGAGTCCACAGCGTTCTGTACGGTAACATGTGTTCTATGATTTAATGTTACATCCGTACAATATTCAGATAGTCCAGGAATTAAAAACCTTTGATTTCAATAGGAAAGTTGTTTTTGAAGAACAATTTTTATCAAAATTAAAGGAAAACTAAAACTTCCTGGAAAATCTTTAGATGTCTGATAAAACCCAATTTCATTTAAATGGTTATGTTAATAAAAATAACTTTCGGTAATGGGCTGCGAAGAATTCCAGCCTTTTACACAAGTAGCCCTCACACACTGAAAATGTGTCAGTGTGATGTACGGTGTTATCGAAAGAAATAATCGTGCCGTATTTTTTGGAGAATGACAATGACCGCGCTGGGACTGTAGCTTCCGAACGGTACGTCAACATAGATCAAACGTTTCTTAAGCCCGTATCACACGACACTAGCTAGTACTTGAAATCCAGTGTGCTAGCTAGCACTAGCTAGCACGTCATCATCTAGCGTCATGTGAATCAGAAAAAGTATACTGGTTCTGCCACTTGGTACTGGCTACCATACTAGTTGTGAGGATATAACATGCGCTATTTTCGTACTAGTTCCGACACTAGTTTGTGTAATTCGACCAATCAATGCCCGCTTAGACTATGTGTAGAGTAAATAATAGAAATGGCGCCGACATGGTCTTCGGATGTGATTTTGTTGTTGGCGGAAAATTATTCTAAACATCTTTGTTTATATAATACCAAATTGCCACAATATGACAATATATTTAATATATATAAATTCTATCTAAAACATGTCATCAAAAAT
>CABFOW010000389.1:99694-122665 GCA_902141385.1 Timema californicum
GTAGGCTTAAAAAAGAACATTTGTGAATCAAGGATACTGTACTTGGACACCCATGGGCTTAGGGGCTTCTGACCACATCGTAAATAAATGAATACAAATTTAGGGAGATACTAAATGTTTGTGTCACCCCGAATGTATACTACCTAACCTCCGAAAGTATCATATTTAGCATCCTGCGACCATTATTTCGTCTTTCCCAACAAGTCCCGTGTCCATATTCTTTTTCTTAGGCTCCCTCACATATTTTTCAATATCTTTATTAGCAATTAATGCAGCTGTTGCACCCGAAATTAATCTCTGAAGTTCTATAATTATTTGCACTAGAACCTAGACCCAAACTAGCAGCGTGTGAATACTCTAGTCCTGTTTCTTTTATACTAGCTAGTATACAGATATCTAGTCGCTAGCTAGCACACTTGATTTCTAGTACGAGCTAGTGTCATGTGATACGGGCTTTAGCAATAAACTAGAGAACAATCTAGTTATTTGAGTATACATGGTTTCAGCAGGACGGAGCTACAGCTCATACTGCAAGAATCTCAAACGTCGCTTTACGAGAGCTTTTTGGTAACCACCTCATGACAAGGAATAGACATATCATTTGGCCTGCGAGATCACCAGATCTTTCAGTGTGTGATTTATTTTTATAGAAACCTTTAAAATTCAATTGGTTGCTCATCGATCTCAAAGCATTAATCAACTGAAGACTATAATTCATTAAGAGATTGAAGCGATCTCCATAGAGACGTTTCTTGCGAGTTTTAATGAACTTGTGTTCACGAATAAGGGAATGCGTAAAAGATAAAGTGGCCATCTCAAGGATGCTATATTTAATAAATGACTTTTATGTAAAGTAAGTGATAAATGGGATAGTTGTATCATTTAGATATACATGTTTGTAGGGAAATTAAAATTATTTAAAGTTGTCTTGCACAGTTATTAAAATCACCCGTTCCCACGCGTCACCCTGTATAGCAAATTCTGAAGGAATATAATAAGTAAAAAAACTAACAAAGAAAATAGGGTTACTTTTTTTTAAATAGTTGTTGAGGTGCGTTTTCAGGCAGCCATATCTCTGATATTGATATCCATGTAGGTATTTTAATAAATATAATTTTTTCTTGGTAATCCATATTATCGACGATCCAGATTTTTTACGTTCGTATTATCGACGCTCTAATGTAACAATAAAGTGTAAAAAATTCGAGCTATGAGAATGTTCGTATTGACCAGACAACAATTCAATTAACTTAAAATAGTTGAAAAATGAAACCTGTACATTGTAATCGAACCTAGAACGTTTGGTTAAGCACGTTAATATTCTATCAGTGAGCAATCAAGGATTCATTCAAGTTTAAAACTTTGTAAACTTGTTTCAATTAATTGAATCGTAGTCTCTTCCATACGAAAAACATCGTAAATAAATTGATTTGCAACATGAGTGTTGATATTAATTGGATTTTGCTTTAATTACAATCTTGTATATTACGTTTGACAGCATAACAGCCCTACCAAGTAATTTGTTGCTGAGAAATCAATGACAGATCACCCATTATTTCCACATATCCATCACAAAATCTGTCTTAAGCTGTGATTGAAGAATAACCTTGGGCATGGGATGAATCCTGGATATCTCAATGGTTAGAGCTTTGACGCACTAATTGATAAGTCCTGGGCTTGATTCCCATTTCTAGTTGTCATTTTTAAATACATTAAAACTAATTCAGCAGAAAATTATGTTTGTATTTTCTAATAATAATATTCTCTTACAATCAGAATCCTATAACGAAATACTTTCACTCGTAGTAAGTCGACAAATGCTTTTTGTCTGGTTTAATACCGTTTGGTGAAGGGAATGCTAGGCTTTGAATCCTTACCCAGTTTAAGAATCATTTATATATATATATATATATATATATTTTCCCCCCACTCTCTCTTCTCTCAAATACAGGTAGATTTTCTTCGAAATGCTACATTCCTCATCCCTACTCCTTTAGTGTAAATACGTATGTATATTCCTAAGTATAGTAAACGAGGAAGCAAAAGCTCAGGTAGACTTTCTCCAACATTTTACAATCCACATCCCTATACCATTAATGTAAATATATATATCTCTTAGTATATTAAGAAAGGGAACAAAATAAAAAAGTGGATAGATTTTCTCCCAGATTTTACATTCCTCATCACTGCTTCATTAGTATAAATATGTGGAGCCCTGAGTATAATAAGACAGGTAGCAATATAAAAAGCAGTATAATATTGACACATTAGAGACACACCAGCATTCAACCAAAAGGTGAATATAAAATCCCCTTTCTTAAATTAGAAAATGTCATTTATTGCATTCGACCTCTATTTTAAGTTGAGTCTTTATCTTTAGAATAAGTTGTAGCTCACCCAGTGCAAATCAATATCTTACAATGACTCCTCAAAAAACACTTTAGAAAACCTGACTTGCACTTCATAATCAAATGAATGACATCAGGAAATAACTTACAAAATAACTTACAAAATAACTTTAACTAGTAATAATAGGAATATTTTTTTAATGGCTTTAGACACTCATTAATTGAGTGACAAGAAAAAGTCACGTACGTATTTAAAAACATTCGTCCACTATTCTCAGAATCGAGTCAGAGTTCTCCTTGACACGTTCTCGACAGATCTAGATTCTAAGCATTCCCTTTGGTTGTCTAATGCTTTAAGGGTGATATAACACGGTCATATTTCTGTTGTAAAATATATTTTAAAATATTGGACACTACCTTTCACAAAATATGAGTTATTACATTACATTACGGTATATTAAAAGTTTGTAGATTGTATTAATGATAACAAAAATTGATCATTTCTACAATATTTACTAATGAATTATTACATTTTAAAAAATTCAACAAATTTACATTATTAATTAAAGTAAAAACATGTTTATGCAATTATCTAAGTGAGGAGTGTGTGCCTTCATACTGTATAATTACATTTTTAATTGATTTTCAAGTAAAAAATAAACTTTCATGTTTCGCAATTTTCTTCGATAAAACATTAAACATTAAATTAAATATTTTATAAAATAATACGGTACATTATTTTGTAAACGATATTTGATGGATAGTCATATATACATCGAATTTATTTTCTCAAATATATTTAGAAAAAATATATGATTGGTTGATACTGCCTTAGGACATCTCTCTCGTAAAAGAAGAGATTGACGATGCCAGGAAGAACCACGGTTGGGTGTAATGGGAGTGTATTTCCCTAAACGGTTTCCCACTCTTCCTCTACACCAATGCATGCACACTTCATCTAAAGTTAACCTTAATAATACATAGCTTACTAATGTATTTAGTGCATCTGCGTATAGCCCCAAGAGATAGTAATGCGCAGCGATAAAGAAAGAAAAGAAATATACCAATAATGGTTGGGAAATGTGGTTTCGAATCCTCGTCAAGTGGAGCGATGGTGGATTTTCCTTAAAGGTTCCCCCCACTCTTCTTGCGCAAATACGGGGTCGTTTTATCTAAAGAATCATATTCCTTAACAAGAGCCTCCTTTTTTAAATATACGTATAGAAGTGCACACACTATTGCATACAAAAGGCTACTTAGAAATGTGGGTAGGTCGTAACCTTTATATTAGAACCTTAAAATACGTACAAACATAGTGAATAAACTCAAGAGACCATATCAAAGCTGATTAACCATGGAATTAAATAGACTTCGATTGAATAAGAGAACCCATTGAAGAGCATTTATTTTGCATTCTACAATAGCCCTATGGCTTCTTTGGTGCTGAATGACAGCTCAGGACTGACTTCTGACAGTCAATATTTAGGTATATACCTAAATTTTGACTCTCAGAAGTGACAGCTGCTAAACACATGTTTTTACATATCATATCGTTCAGCGTAGATATAGATAATTTGGTATGGTAACTTTTCAAAGCCGTCAGCTTTCAGCGTCAAATAAGCCATGGGGCTACTGTACAATAAGCCACTATTAAATAATTGAAAATGGTTTAGAGATATTTTTATTAGGATATAATAGTTTTTTCAATCCAGTCGTATTCCTAAAAATATAATAAAATTGTCTAATAAGTTTCAAGTCTACGTTTTTTTTAGAACAAGTTAGAATACAGAACAAGTATTGTTTGAATTTATTGTATTAATTTTGTTTGGTCATGAGATATAAATGGAATTATAGTGCCTACACGCCCTTTGGTAGGAATATAAGGAATGTGAGTCAAGTGCAGTATGTTTTCAGTCTTTAGAGAAAAACATTTTTTGACAAGAATAAATAAAGTATCACTCTAGTAGAAACTTTAACGTTATTTTTCTTCATACAATGATAAAAACCATTGTTGAATATATATATACAATTGAATTTAATTGAAACTTTTTATCTTCAATTAAAAAGTTTGTTATATAATGCCGCTATTCTCATGAAAGATATTCAACAACTGTTGAAATAACCATGTGAAGAAATATAACTTAAGGTTTCTGCTGGAGAATTATTCTATTTATTTCTTAATTTTCTTTTTTTGCTATAAAAACTACAAAAACAGTTCCATGTTAATCAGCGTTCCTTACACTCCCTTGACTCGTCAACAGATTAGAAGATAAAATCAGATGAATGACATATAAACCAAATCACCCACCGAATAAAAAGTCACTTCAATCAGTAGGTTTCAAAGTTCAAAAGGGACCAACCACAAAGCTAGTTTAGCGGTCATCGACTTTACCCATTTGAAACGGGTCTGTCACCAAGGTTGTAATCCTCTCTATCAAGTTACTGTACCATTGAGGAGCGTCTATAGAGGGATGTCATGTCGACAGTAAGTAGGAAGGTGGGGTGGAGTGAGGGTGTCTATTAGGGACGCCACTGGCGTGCCAGTAGTTTTGGGAAGGGTGCGGTGGTCACGTGATACTAAATGGCATCGAGAAGGAGAGAGAGAGAGAACGTGATTGAAAAGAGAAGGGGGGAGAAGGTAGGGGTAGGTATTACGCAACACACAGAGAGAGAGAGAGGGATGTATCTACACATACCTCTCCTACTCCAAACGGAATTCAGATCACGTGGCCGCGTTAGGTCCAACAGGACCTGGGCAACTGTCGCCTGATATTAATGACCGTGCAACAAAGTCCGTGGCTGCCCCTGCCTGGCGACTAGCCCGCTCGCCTCGTGTACACGCGGATTGAGAGAGAGTATGTGTGTGTGTTTGTGCTCTCACCGGGAGACGTACAAAACAGGGTCAAATTTGGGACGGAAGTGAAATATGCAACAGTTTGATTCGATCGTTGGGGAGATTCTCGATGTCAAGTAGCAAGTGCGTGGACACACACACACACACACACACACACACACTTACAAACACATACATACACACATATATAAATACAACATTTCATATACGGACAGTTAAACACAAATACACACATACACGCACAGATTGACACAACATACACAACACATAAATATACACTCATATTGATATAACATAAAAACATACATTCACAGAGAAATTTAACTACACATTCACATTCCTCAAAACTTATTCACACACATACATACACATTTATAAACACATATACACGCCAACACATACGAATTACAAACACCCACATTGAAAAATGCATATACTTACACAGACATACACACTTATACACACATTACAGATAGTGGCTGCGTATATCAGATCACTTTGATATTATAGTGATCGGTAGGATTTACTTTTAAGATATTCTCAATTTAATAAAAGGCTCCACTCAACTAAATTGTCTTTTATATTAAAATACATATTATATTATTTTTACAAATTTAACTAGGTGATTTTTAGTAGCGTTCAAATAACTAGAAAACAGAAATCGTAGGTGTTAAAATAATTCTTAAATAAAGTCTACATATATATAATGTTTCGGAATAAACAAAAGGTCTTGATGTAATTTTTAAAGTAATAACGGTCGTGACACTACCCATACCTTACCCCCTTGCCGCCCAGGGCTTGGGTCTCGTTCTGTAAGGATAGCTTGCGGGAGGGATAAGGTTGCAGGTAAGGTAGTTGTGGGTTCCAAATAATATGTAGGTCTACGAATTTTGATTTAATAGAAGAGACTAAAAGAGGATTCAAAATGTGATATTGGTCATAAGAGAGATAATAAGAGGAATGGACGCCCATGCTAGTGGAAAAAAAAGGGTCTACCGTGTGAATACATAGATCGATCAAGTTAACCGTTACCACGTGGTGCCTCTAAGGAAATCAATCATGGGACCCTGGGCTTCAATGATGCCTTCTAAGTACCAGTACTATCGATGACCTGAAGAGGTCGTCTGTATCGGTAAGGTGCCGGGAAGAGTGACCTCCTGCGAAATGGATTGAATTGTGCCTCTATTGTTGTCACAATAAGTAAAGGTCTTTTATACCACGATATGGCCCCTTTTCGGGCTTGCTAGTTTTAACTTTGTTATGAATTATCAGCGCTCTGCTGCAACCTCTAGAGTATGTTACTTCATACATAATAAGCCAGCAATTATAGAACTTGCGTCCAATAGAGTGTATAAGTCTATACAGCTCTCTACAACTTACACAACAGTCAATACAAATATTTAAATAATCCTCGGTGGCTATAATATTAAAAAAACAGGTTTGTTTGAATTTATTTTAAAAGTAAGGAAAGTAGAATTATCAAGTAAATCTACCGGGATTTGTGTTTAAGTAAAATGGGATATTATAGAGGGAACCTGACTTAGCTTTGAACTCAAACCTACTTGTTATTGGAAAATAAGACCATATGGGGTTAACGCGTTAGTCCTCATGAACGTCTATGTGAGAATTTAAACACCAAACGATTATATTATGGATTGTGTTAAATTCATATTAAAAGATTGTGGAAAAAGAGATAGTTTAACAATGTTAATAATTGTTTTACGATTGCAGTTCAAAATAAATGGTACGGTGTTCCACAAAGACTTACTGGCTGCGTAACCTAATAATGGAACCATTTGCCTAATCTAGGAAATGGGGTAGTAACTTATATATTCCCATTTAGGAAAATAATATTTACAAAACAGTATAATAGAAAAGGAAAATTAATCTCAGAACAATTATGGCTAATAAAAACAATAATTTAAAGAAAACAGTACTTAAACTTGTGTAATGCATTTTTAAAAATTTTTCCATTAATTTAATTGCATTATTTAACTGCACTTTTGAACTGAGTGATTATAATCATCACACGAGAATTTCTATGATCTAGCGTGAAAGGGTCAACATATTTGTTCGGGAAAGTTATTTTCAAATACTTTCCAGGGTATCTCACAATCGATACGAGACCAACGACTTTACTTTCCCTCCGAAGGAAATTGTGCTACGGATCTGTATCGCTCAAGAAGAATCCATCGACCCTGGCTGGGGTTATACCCACGAACTTCGGGTCTTGAGGAGATCACTTTAGCCCTAGGCCAATGAAATTTACTGTGTATTTTAACAAACAAAGTAAACAAATAGACGAGTTTAACAGATAACACAATCTCTTCAATAATATCGATTGTAGTATAGGCGAAAAAAATAATATACATTTTTATAGAAACATAACTAAACGAGAGTGTAAAAAGAAGTCAGCTTGGTTCACCACGCTATGTAAGCAGTATTTAATAATTTATCTGATCTCACAATATGTTGGTTAAAAAAATGCAGTTTATACATCTGGATTATCTATAATCATGATTAACAAGGTAGAGTTTATTAATACGTTAAGTTAAAGGTGAATTATACTATTATAGCACCACGTCCGTTTGAATTATACGTTGATTATAATATTAAATTGAAAAATAGTTTATAACTTTCCACGTCACACAACCCTTTTGAGCTGTACGTATGAACATAAAAAAATAACACAAAATTGTTAGGCAGGAGGAATATAGAATTTAAAAGAAATATATCCTAATTGGACTGGAAAGCGAGGGGGAAACGATATAAAAAAACCTTTATTTCCCTCGACCGGGATTCTAACCCCAACATTTAATTTTCATCAAGCCTAACTAAATGAGCGGGAAAATTTGACCACGTTGACATCGGCCAAGGTGATAAATAAATTAATTCATTTTAATTAAAATAAACCTGTAATATCTTTAAAAAATAGAAACGCTATCAGAAGCAAAATAAATATTCAATGTTTATTTAGGAATAATGTGATCTCTCTTTTGTTTATATATAATGTACTAATTTAATAAATACAACCTGCAAGCGTAGATGATGTGATTTCTTATTGTCTAGGTTCATTCGTAAATAACAAATAATTATTTTTTTGGAATTGTTTAAACTTTTGAGTATTTTAAGGGATATAATGAGATCAAAGATAATACATACCAAATCTAATTGAGTTGTTCCGGAAGAATTTTTTACTATAGTATAAGTAGAGTCCTACTTTCACGGTTACAGCCTTGTCTGACATATAAAAAGGGTCTACTTTTAATGTATTCATGAATTAAGTTATAGGAACCGACTTCTGTGACCGCCTTAGGCTAGACTACCGTTGATGAGGACAATTAGTACATAAGCGTATAATCCAAAACCTGAGTGTGGTTATAAGAAAACATCCTTTTAAATTTTGGTAGTTCTAGCATTAACTAACATCAATCTGTCATATACACGCACACACCAACGATAAACATTAGTTATGTTCTTTGTTACTTTCCAGTATTATTTCTCATTTAATTAGATTAATACATATCCATATTATGTAAATGGAAGCTCAAATTAAGAAGATATGTTTAACACTACCTATAACATTTTAATTGACTCACAGTATTTTAATCTGAAACTTCTCTTTTAATTTGAAATTTGAGTTTATATTCTAGGTTCTTCTTCGTTTTGAAATGAAATAACATGTTGATGAATTAAAATTATTATATAAATCGGGTATTAATTTTTTATAATTTTTTATTTTGATCCGTTTAAACGCTGGAAATTTCACAAATTTCACCTTTCTAACTAACTTAAAAGTACTAAAAATTCTTTATACCATTATACATACATATATTTAGGCACCACTAGAATTTTATTAACATAATAATATATTGCGGCTTGGGCCTTGTAAATGTGTAGATTCTAATTCGAGTTCCCAGGAAGTAAATTATTTGGTTTAAAAATAATAAAATAAAAACCGGACCATTAAAATGGATAAACTATTGTCGAAATAAATTGTGTTTTTTTGAAATATCGACTTACCCTTAGCATATTCTCTTTAGTTTATACATTTTGGGGTTAATTCTTAGTTTGTATTCTTAAATTTCTTAAAACAGTTAATACAAGCGTTTAAGTATAGCTCTGGAAATCCTAATCAAAATAAATAGCTTTATATTTTAATTAAGTAATAAGACATTTTTATCTTAAATTTATAACCATCTATATTTGTTAAGTCTTTATAAATAAAATCAGACTATCCATATTAAATCTAATAAATTCATAGCTAGTCCTCAACACACGTGTTTAAATGTGCCCATTAAGAGTAATCAGAGTAATTATAGAACACTTTACTGATTAAAAGATGGCTTAAAAAGCATTTAGTCACTGTAGGGCTAGATAAATGAAATGGGTGTTTACCTGCACGATTAAAAACATGCACGTAATTACTCAGTACGCACGTAAACAAACGGCTCGAACAGTAAACATACAATAAACTAATTTCGTTAGGTTCTAAATTATTGAGAACATATTAATCTATAAATCCAATCAACGCTCTGGTGGCACGTTATTTTATCTCGGCGACTTACCACAGCTTAGTATTCGGACTAAAACTACCAGTCCCCTTTATTTTGAACTTTTTTTTTTTTCAAAATATTGTAGTGAAATACATCCATCGCTTGCACACGAAAATATTTGTCATCAATATTCGCACATGTATACTAATGGGAATTGGAATTTTATAATTTAGAGGATTGTATCAATATTTGCGTGGGAGAGAGTAGTAGATCAAAAAGGAAAAACATTCTCAGTGCACCCGGATGGGACTCAAACCCTAAGACTTCCCGTCTGCAACACACCAGACTGGATGAGCTTGACGTTTAGTGAGCATGCTCGACGATGTGTTTATTAAATATGTTAGTATTGAAATCTATTACATTTACGATCAATGTATGAATAAGTTTCGCTAGGGAAAAATCTTATTGAACCCGGTGCTGTCTTAGGTTAAGGCCCCAACTGATTGTATCTCTATCTGAGGAATAAGATTATCTATAGACTGGACTGCTAATGATGGAATGATCGAGTTTCAAATATCACACTATCACACTGGGGATGAGTTTATTTATTAATGTGATTTATATATTTTTGGTTCTCCCATCCTCCTTCCAAACTAAATTTATTTTCCTAATCCTTAACAATAAGAATAATTTGTAAACAGACATGAGTCTGTACGTACCAATGAAAACTAAAGTGATTTATTAGATGAGTTTGTTTTTCTCTGAAGAACTTGACGTTTCACTTTCAAATGAGAAACTTTTGGGATGTACGGGAACTATAGCCTTATTTAGGTAGTAAAGAATATTATTAACAGATTATTAAATCATGTTAATAAATTTACACGTCAATTGAGTGGATATTTAACTTTCCCTCCTCATAGAGTTCATTCGCCATAAGAGGTGTGGTAATTTAGAGTTAGAATAACATGTAGAAATTGTTTTAAAAGAAAATATTAGTTAAAAACAGAATGTTTGTTATGACAGTTTTGATTGACAAATTTACCAATCGTCTTGCCGATAGTAGATATCTGGGAGTATAACTGTTAAATTTTTCTCTCAGTTACTTCTAACTCTCAGTTACTACCACTCCTATGGTGGATGGAATATAGTTAATATCACTACCTATGAAATAATATTTAAAATTTAGTACAAATTGTATAAACATTTTTCTTGTATTTTTTAACAAAACTTCTTACTATCCGTTCAGTCTATACGCATCCATATGCAATAATTGCATTAATGAGTTAATAATGAGGAAGTTTTAATTTTCATTAGTGTATAGCTAGATTAGAAAACAATTTATATACACCCCCCCTCCCTCAATACACACCCCCAGTATTCTAACTCCGATATTCGCATCCCCGGTAGTCCAATGTATTGTGAGAGTGACGCCTTATTTTATATGTACACCAGAGCGACAGTTGTGAATGTTGACTACCATAAATATATAAATATTTTGTTTTACAAAAATTATGTTACCATGTCTACTATTTTTGCTACACGATCATAAAATAGTAATAAACAGTACTTTCAGCCGCTTGAAATAATTAGTCACACACATAATATGAATACAACGTTTACCTCGGGACTACTCGCTAACGGTTATAGCTGTTTGTCCACCGTACCGACAATTTATTTTGGGACGATTCATAAATGTCATAACCACGTCAATATCGGGGCGTTCCGAGACTTCCAGACAACAAATCAATTTTTATTTATCCTATTTCTAATCGGTAGTAATTTGTAGTTTTTGTTTATGAGATTGGGGGAGAGTTTAAATTTCCTGCTGTGAATTGTCGGGCTGAAAAATGTTTTATGGTATAGTAAGTCCTCATTGATTCCAGTGAGGTATGGTATAATTTAAAATTTGGAATTATTCATTTCTGGTTTTGATTAAAATAATATACAACTTTTAAAGAGATGCACTCTGTTTCTTATAAATTACACGATTTTTTATTACCATATTTTAATACTGGCTATGGCTAAAGTTCATTTTATTAATATAATAAGTTATTGGTGAGGGAGTTAGAACTAGAGGAGACGTATACTCATATGCGTATGAAATTTAATTGGAAATCCCTTTAAGAAAAACATGCTTTAATATACCCGGATGTTTTTCTAGCCTCGATTTTACTCTCACAAAAATATATCGTGAGATAAATGCTTTAGATCACGTGGTATATCCATTAAATAACCTATAATAAATAAACTCCAACCATTATATAAATACATGGTAAGTTGTACCACACGGAATTCCTCATTCTTTTACCTATAAATTGAGATAATTGCTTAAAACACTTAAGATTATGTAAAACAAAATAACATACATTGTTGTAGAAACATTACGATAGAAAGAAAAGAAATAAAACACACTGTTACAGAAACATAATTAGAAAAAAAACTACCGGTCCACCGAAGAGCATAAAATTAAATTCCTACATCCCAAACCTCCATTTAAAAATATATATTTGATTAAATATCTGAAACTATTGGTTTTGTAAAAAACATCTTCCATATAAAAGCTCTTCTTATTTTTAATAGTAATAAATAACTAAAGTACAAAGAGGAGTAAGTAAGATACGTATTTGGGAAAATATTTTTTATTAAAAATTTTTTATTGTTTATAATATTACACTTTGTCATTGATAGGCTATTTATCATCTCGAAGATATGAATTTGTGATTAAGATGAAAGGTATTATGTAAAATTATGTATAAGTAATTTATACAAAAAATATGAGCTGTGCCATTTTTTTGGTAATTATATAATTTTAAGGTTTTAATTTTAATCAAAATCTTTAGAATAATCCTCATTCTTTTACCTATAAATTGAGATAATTGCTTAAAACACTTAAGATTATGTAAAACAAAATAACATACATTGTTGTATAAACATTACGATAGAAAGAAAAGAAATAAAACACACTTTTACAGAAACATAATTAGAAAAAAAATATACCGGTCCACCAGAGAGCATAAAAAATAAATTCCCACTTCCCAAAACTGCATTTAAAAATATATATTTGATTTATTATCTGAAACTATTGGTTTTGTAAAAACATATTCCATATAAAAGCTCTTCTTATTTTTAATAGTAATAAATAGCTATAGTCCAAAAGGGAGTAAGTAAGATACGTGTTTGGAGAAGTATTTTTTTTATTAAAAGTATTTTTTTAATTGTTTTTAATCCTACAATTTTTCACTGATAGGCTATTTACTATCTCGAAGATATGAAGTTGTGATTAAAATGAAAGGTATTATGTAAAATTATGTATAAGTAATTTATACAAAAAATATGAGATGTGCCATTTTTTTTGGTAACAATATATAATGTCTAGGTTTTAATTTATACAAAATCTTTAAAATAGATTTCGAGAAAAGGAATCTTTATTATTTTCACCCGCCTCGGTGGCGTAGTTGGCTAACGCGCTTGTCGTGTTGAGCTTGACTGCTGAGGACTGGGAGATCGAGGTTCGAATCTCGGTCGGGTGAACTGGGGGTGGTTTTTCCTAAATGGTTTTCCACTCACCCTCCACGCAAATAGCGGGTTCACTTCCTATAATTCAACCTTCCCAATTCCTAATCCATTGGCGTAATTAGTACTTAAAGCGTATAACCCGAACGGGTAGTAAGACGCGATGCTAAATATTATTATTATTACTCTTATTTTCACCCCTAAATAAACTACCGTTAATTTAAGGGTAAAAAGGCTAATTCAATAAATACCTTTGGGAAATCTTATTATAACCTTAGTTATGAAGCTTTAGCCCAATCGATAAAATGGTTTTGGTTATAGACCCATATACATACATACAGATAGATAGATGGATAGTATCACTATAACAACTTTTATTGGGGGTTCAGGGAGCCATGAAACGTTAACATTTATAAAAATATCGAACTCGATTTTCTTATTATCATAATACTATCTCTCTCTGTAAAGCTATGCGAGAACGTATAAAAAATATATTACTACCCGTATAAATTTCTCAATATTGTATATTTGAGTATAATCTCTAAATGTCCAAAAGCAAGTACAAAAGGGATTTTGTATTTAGTAATTAGACTACCCACCCGATACATTCTTGATTCATTGTTTCTTACTCAGCATGAAACAAAATATTTTCTTATATTTTCCTCATTTTCCTGTATTTTTATATTTTCATTCATTGGATATATACGACGCTAATTGCCACCTTTGTAATAGTAACGTTTTAAAATCTTAGGAGGAAAAGGAGTACAAGTAATAAAATACTTTGTGTTATTTTTCTATACCCTTTTAAGATAAATAGAATATACAGGACTCTAATTAATGTTTCTTTTAGAATATTAAATACGTATATTACAAATAATAAAAGATTTAACGCTTGTACGAAAACTTGAGTAAATTATATTGTATAGACATCTTTTATACGCACATCGGTGGACACGAGGGCTAAATAACAGGTTCATCTAACATGATTCGCTCAGGATGAAAATGTCAGGGTTTAAATACAAGCCGGGTATACTGATGGTGTCGTTTCTTAAATATATTTATTCATTCCCGCTAATAAAATGCGAACACATTCTTCTAAATTCAACAATCCTAATATATACTTTACTGGAGTAATTAAGAGCGTATAGCCCGGACGGTTAGAAAGACTCAAAAGTAAGGATTAAATTAATAATTTGCTTCATTTAAATAATGGAATTTTATTGCATGAATGATCTTTAATTAAAATACATTAGAGTTTCGATTATCCAGCCTCCGATTATCTATCCATATTCTTGGTGTTAACAAGTGTGATCTAAATTTTTTTTTAAACTGTACATATTTAATACTCAATTATAAAAAATATCGATCGCAAACGCCTTACAAGTGTTACATAGGAGACCAAACTTGAACTTCTATGCACGTGGTTGGCGTATAATACAGTTCAATAATTGCAGTCGCATACGCTTTGTCGGTGTAGATAGCAGCACTTTTTTGATTTGGCTGGAAACAGAAGCTGTTTCAAGGTATATGTATATATCAGCATTGTTTTGATATGGCTGGAAATAGAAGTTGTGTCAAAGGAGGAGTAGATGGCAGCACTGTTTGGATTTAGCTGGAAATAGAAGCTGTTTCAAGGTATATGTAGATATCAGCATTGTTTTGATATGGCTGGAAATAGAAGTTGTGTCAAAGGAGGTGTAGATGGCAGCACTGTTTGGATTTAGCTGGAAATAGAATATGTGTCAAGGGAGGTGTGCGTGAGGCGTAATTACATGAGTTGCATGCACGTAGATTCAGACCTGGCAGTCTGGCAGTAAGTACACCGTGACTTTTTTTTAGTTAGTGAAAGCGCTCCCTACTTGTGTTTATATCAATGTTGTTCTTCCTTTGTTGCCGATGTTCCATTTACAAACTAAGAAATGTATAGTAAAGTAAAGATTTTAAAAAATTCTTCTAAATTCAACAATCCTAATATATACTTTACTGGAGTAATTAAGAGCGTATAGCCCGGACGGTTAGAAAGACTCAAGGTAAGGATTAAATGAATAATTTGCTTCACTCAAATAATGGAATTTTATTGCATAAATGATCTTTAATTAAAATACATTAGAGTTTCGATTATCCGGCCTTCGATTATCTATCTATATTTTTGGTGTTAACAAGGGTGTTCTAGATTTTTTTTTTAAACTGTACATATCTAATACTCATTTATGAAAAAATATCGATCGCAAACGCCTTACAAGTGTTACTTAGGAGACAGCAAATCAGAATTTCTATGCACGTGGTTGGCGTATAATACAGTTCAATAATTGCAGTCGCATACGCTTGGTCGATGAAGATAGCAGCACTGTTTTGATTTGGTTGGAAACAGAAGTTGTTTCAAGGTATATGTAGATATCAGCATTGTTTTGATTTGGTTGGAAACAGAAGTTGTGTCAAAGGAGGTGTAGATGGCAGCACTGTTTGGATTTGGCTGGAAATAGAATATGTGTAAAGGGAGGTGTACGTAAGGCGTAACTACACGAGTTGCATGCACATAGATTTAGACGTGGCAGTTTGGCAGTAAGTATACTGGGACTTTTTTTTTAGTTAGTGAAAGCGCTCCCTACTTGTTTTTATATCAATGTTGTTCTTCCTTTGTTGCCGATGTTCCATTTACAAACTAAGAAATGTATAGTAAAGTAAAGATTTTAAAAACTTGCTTATAGTTTAACTTTACTGTTCCTCTACAATGAATGTATTCCTGATTTACATCTCAATCTGAAAAATTGGCAGATTATTTTATAGCAATGCTAAATGTTCTTTTGGAAAATCTATCAATATAAAAAAACACGTTAGTCCCATACTGAAAACTATTTATACTTGGATTCCGTATTAACCAGCTTTTCTGTTATCCGGTCCGGAATTCCGCCACTTTAGGCCAGATAATCACGGCTTTAGTGTATTTTAAAGTCATATATCTGCACCATGTATTGTTATTTCTTTTTTGTATATTATTGCTAGGTTTGATGACGTTTATATGTTAAAATATTTATATGTAAGGACGAATGTGACCCTACTATTACTCTTAATTTAGCGTTAGAATAAAATCCATGGTATAATACAATATTTTATATCAGGGAACGAATATAATAGCATTATTTAATTATTTCGTATGTACGATACATATATTTTATGTTGCTTTAATTCATTAACAACCCTCAATTGTCATTGTTGACTCTGGTATGAAGTTTCTTATTTTTCTCGTGTTTCGAAAGCAGTTGCTATTTGATTTAGAGATTCCCGTATGCACTGTAAAAAGCAAAGGAAACTTTTAAAATATATCAAACAAAATTATGTACGTGATTTATCGAAATACTTTATTAAAAGCAGATTAATGACCGATTATAAACTATACTAACACCCAACTTTGTACTACATAAAGTTAAAAAAAAATATTCTCATAGAGGGTTTTCCAACCAACAAAATAATAGATGACATCACAAAAGATAAGGCGTTACAATAATACTACTACGCTCACCTACAGACCCAATACGTTAATCTAAGCAAAATATTGGTAAATAGTAATATAAATGTCTGCATTAGCAGTCGCTTATAAAGTTATAGTGAGCAATCAAACTTTAATACATCCTGTCAGAATCAAACGCTGGCCTTCAGGTTAGCAGTCACGCCCATTGATAGTTGGATAGATACCGAAAGTCTATTTCTTTGAGAAAAGGTACCATGCACATTTTTAGTAAAGTGATTTAAAACTATTATTAAATAAGTAAAGTTACTAAAACATAGTAAATATATAAGATCTAGGAGATCTATAAAAATGGTAAATTACATCTTCTTGTCGTCTTGATCACACGGTCGAAGGCTTCAGGCTTGTAATGGAAAAGATTATCACCCCATAATTTTAACCATTGAATAAGCTTCGTTAACCCACTTCGGTGGATGCTTGGTCTAAGGAAATACTCTTGCAATATACTGGATTGTCGATTATGATATCGAGGCTCGTAGCCCGGTCGGGTGGAAATATATTTTTATAAATGTTTATCCACTTTATCTCTCTCCAGGCAGATTTGAGAACATTTCTTCTGAATTTAACCTTAATCACCATTAGAATGTTACCATGATTCAAAATATGTAAACCATTTTTAAAACTTAAAAAATCTCTATTTGATTAGTTTTTTTTTAAAGCTTGAAATATACTTTGAATATTTTGGTTCACTTTAGCATTTTATATTTTAAAATAATCATTATACAATTTATTTATTTTTTAATTATTTAATCAAACAAAATAGTTAATAGTTTTATATTTTGATTGTTTTATTATTAAAGTTTATACAAAATAAAAGTTAAATGGAGTTAACTTTTCAATTGAGGCACACCGTGCTTCCTATTCAAATCTAGCACAAGCTAATACTTCGTTAGTGTGTGTACGTGTGTGTGTGTATGTGTGTGTTTACGTACATATGTATGTACACGCTCACATTTCAAACAGAATGAAACTTTGTGCTCTTTCAGCGCTTCAAAATTTATGAACGTGCCGCTCCCCAAAAGCAGAATCAGCGAAACGTGGGTTTTGTGTACATCACTTTGAATGAAGATGACGGTGAATTAAACACCGTCAGGACCGCATGTTCTATCAAAATAAGTGTGATGAAAACATTAAAGTAAATATAAAGATAGGTGGGGGTGTAAAACTTTATCAATAAGTTTAGCAAGAAGATTACAAATATTTCACTTTGTCTCCTTAGGGTTCCAACCTTTCATAAAGTGGATTATTAAACAGCTTGCTGACTGACTATCTATTGATATTTATTTATTCATCTGCTTTTCTCCATTTTGTCTTAAATTCCTTCTGTGATATGCGTATCTAGTTAAACTAATAAAGTATGGAAGAAGAAGGCCAAAAATAAAGTAAATATACATATATTTGTGTCGAGGGAGATGGATAAGCAATTTATTTAAAACTACCCTCAACCCAAAAACTCAAAAACACTCACCCCAGCCCTTCCAGCTTAATTATTTAATCAGTTAATAGTCTGGGTTGAAAACATAAATTAAATTCAGAATTTTTTTCCCCTAAGCTAGCTAATTCACTGGTGGTAATGATATCTTAATTATCAGGCTTTTAATAAGCAGTTTAGCTGATAGAACTAAATTTTATGTTACAATTCCGCTGTGAAGGTGATTTTTTACGTATAATGGCTTTTATTTACATGTTAATGCAGATGTATTTATTCTATCTAACCTATTCATGCGTATCCCAATGTTATAAAATATGAACCAAAGTAATTTCTGGACAAATAATTGTGTAGTTCATTTAAAAAAATGCCAGTGCTGTCATAAAGAACCAAGCAAATTTCTAATAACTAATAAAACCAAAATTAACTTGTGAAAAAGATGTGTATGATAGTTCCTTCCAGACGTAACAAATATGTTATTTCAAATATGCTGTAAATTTAATTTATTTTAATTATGAGCGAGATATAAATGAATATATGGCACATTTTTCATATAGTTGGCGGGAACAAAAAAAAAGTTTTCAATGAACAAACATCTTATTAATTTACAATAAACCTTTTTGTAAATATTCAAATCAAAATTTTCAAAAAATGTAAAGTTAAATTCACCTTTTAACAAACAAATATTGCCAAGCCAAATTTAAATTCTTTATATATTTGTAAAAATATAAAGTTTGTTAACTCCAACGTTAATTTATGGTTTTGAAGCGTGGGTTTGTCAGCAGAAACACAAGAGCAAGGTGAATGCGATTAGATTGAGATATCTAATAAGTGCATATGGAAAATCTTGTATGAATAAAGTCAGTAATGAATGGATACTGAAGGAGTGTGGTTTAAAAGAAAGTCCAATAGGTCAATGTAAAATATGTTTCTTACGTTGGTTTCTGGAATTTTGAGAGGATGAATATGGATAAATGGATGAATCAAATATGTGAAGGTGAATGTATGGATCAAAAGGAGGTGATGTAAGTCGTGGCTAAACTTTGTAGATGAATGTGTAAAAAACAGAAACATTTCTAAGAGTTTTAAGACTTAAGGAACATGTATGACACGATGTATAGATGTTGTTGAAGCGAATAGAGTATGTAAAAATAGAGAAGTGTGGAGAAAGTTAGTGAGGATGGAATAATTATGAAAGTTTATATATATCCACAGTTCTGTAAAGAAATTGCGTGATTAGGTATGTATGTAAGTGGTGTAAAAATAAAAATATATTATCTTATTATTGAACGTGAAAAATAATATTCGTTCACACATATTTAACTAGATCTTAAACGCCATTTTCAAAATTTTTTAAATTTTCTAAAGCTTTTCTTAGTTAAATCATCCATAAATTAATTTATTTTAGAAAAATCTATATAATTCATACCCAATTTGGGTCAAATCATTAAAGCTAATTTCAAAAAACATCAAATTTTACCAAGATCGGTTAACTACTATAAAATTATATTTTAAGAAAAGCAAAATATAACGTTTATTTATATAGTAAAAAGAATTACAATATTCACATTTTGAACCAAATGGTTAGAGCCATTTTATAACTATTTCAAATCTTTAGATAATCAGTTTCAGTAAATAAACTTAAACCAATTTTTCCCTGGAAAATAATAATACATTTTTATTTGTCATGTCAAACACTCATACGATACACTTATTACATAAAATCATCAAAGTATTTTTTGACTTGATATACACTTCCTCACAATCCATCCTGACAACTTGCCCACGGCGTAATTAGGGGAGTGTTATTTGTCACTAAATTATATATGCATTTTAATCTAAATTGTCTAGCTATTTTCGAAAATGTTTGAATTAAAATAATCTAATTAGTAAATTACTCTTAATTTAATGGTTGGGACCAAAATAAAAAGTCCGAATGGGTAGCTATATTGTAGAATTCACTTTTTAGGGTTCGGGCTCACATAAAACGTAAAGTTTAATCATAATCTCAAAGCCATTATTTTAATAGATATCATACTTTATAATTATACAACAAAGTAAAAATATGCTGTATTCAAATCGTGTGAAACTAAACGTCTAAATTCCTAAAATTTACGAGATGAAAATATTTCCTGTTACAATTAAATATGCATTGCTTAGGATATTCAAAAATTGTATGCCAACAACTAAATATATGGGCCTCTACATATTATTATAGTATTTAGTTACAAATATGCACTGGAAATTTAGCTAAATTAAGTATTACCGCTAAAATAGCTCTTATTTCGGTTTTGTAATAATTATATTTGACTCAATTTACCTAATAAAAGACACATGAATAATAAATGAACGGATGAATTTTTTCTTATTCAATAATAATAAATAAAGGAGACCAACACAAATTTTAAATTCTACACCATATTTTCCTGTCTTAAAACATTCCTACAATTCTATTCTTAATTTATATAAATTAAAAGCTACTCTTTTCAATCCTTGACTGCTATTTCCCCTTCCTAAATTATCTCTAAGCAATGAAGTTGAATGACTGGGAAACGAGTATGACACGATGTATAGATGTTGTTGAAGCGAATAGAGTATGTAAAAATAGAGAAGTGTGGAGAAAGTTAGTGAGGATGGAGTAAGTATGAAGTTTATATATATATTCACAGTTCTGTAAAGAAATTGCGTGATTATGTATGTATGTAAGTGGTGTAAAAATAAAAATATATTATTTTATTATTGAACGTGAAAAATAATATTCGTTCATTCATATTTAACTAGATATTAAACGCCATTTTCAAAAGATTTTAAATTTTCTAAAGCTTTTCTTAGTTAAATCACCCTTAAATTAATTTATTTTAGAAAAATCTATATGATTCATAATTTACCATGTTAAATAATCCATTGATACCCAATTTGGGTCAAATCATTAAAGCTAATTTCAAAAAACATCAAATTTTACCAAGATCGGTTAACTACTATAAAATGATTTTTTAAGAAAAGCAAAATATAACGATTATTTATATAGTAAAAAGAATTACAATATCCACATTTTGAACCAAATGGTTAGAGCCATTTTATAACTATTTCAAATCTTTAGATAATCAGTTTCAGTAAATAAATTTAAACCAATTTTTCCATAGAAAATAACTATACATTTTTATTTGTCATGTCAAACACTCATACGATACACTTATTACACAAAATCATCAAAATATTTTTTGACTTAATATACACTTCCTCCAAATTCATCCTGACAACTCGGCCACGGCGTAATTAGGGGAGTGTTATTTGTCACTAAATTATATATGCATTTTGATCAAAATTGTCTAGATATTTTCGAAAAATTTGGAATTAAAATAATCTAATTAGTAAACTACTCTTAATTTAATGGTTGGGACCAAAATAAGAAGTCCTAATGGATAGTTATATTGTAGAATTAACTTTTAAGGGTTCGGGCTCACATAAAACGTAAAGTTTAATCATAATCTCAAAGCCAATATTTTAATAAATATTATACTTTATATTTATACGACAAAGTAAAAATATGCTGTATTCAAATCGTGTGAAACTAAACGTCTAAATTCCTAAAATTTACAAGATGAAAATATTTCCTGTTACAATTAAATATGAATTGCTAAGGATATTAAAAAATTGAATGCCAAAAACTAAATATATGGGCCCTTACATATTATTATAGTATTTAGTTAGCAAATATGCACTGGAAATTTAGCTAAATTAAGTATTACCGCTAAAATATATCTTATTTCGGTTTTGTCATATTTTTATTTGACTCAATTTAATAAAAGATACATGAATAATAAATGGATGGATGATTTTTTTCTTATACTATAATAATAAATCAAGGAGACCAACACATATTTTAAATTCTACACTATATTTTCCTGTCTTAAAACATTCCTACAGTTTTACTCTTACTTTACATAAATTCAAAGCTACTCTTTTCAATCCTTGACTGCTATTTCCCCTTCCTAAATTATCTCTAAGCAATGAAGTTGAATGACTGGGAAACGACTCATTGGAAACTTGCTCCCCTTCTCTCCTCTGCCACCTGTTAATGACATCACTGTACAGTGAAAGTGACAAGCAGCAAATGCAGTCATTTGGACACAATGAAGTCGGCTGAAGTGTCTATTAGTTGTCGCTATTAATCACACTCAAGGAAAGACGAGCAGGGCCGGGCGTGCGACTCTCGAAAGAAGGGGGGATGCTGGTGCTTGTTGAAGAGGGGGACACGAAGGGCTTAAAGATGGGCTCCACCCCCACCTCTATACCCTTTTTTACCCCCGAATCTACTTTCTACTCTCCTTCTTCTATCCTGCATAAAACTATCACGGCCTATCCTTCTGGCCTGTCACCAACCAATTAATACTCCAGAGAACGGGTTGTACGGAAAAGAGGAGACTAATAGGACTTGATTCTTGAGAGAAAAGATATGATTAATACCATTTACTTCTCAACACTTTTATTCTTATTCCTACTGATATCTAACTAAGGTTCATATTTATGACTAACTATATATCATTATCGTATTCTTCTATAGAACTTGTCCCACATCTCGCAAAAAGGTCAGATAGGGCTCGCACTCTCTGAAATAGAAGAAAACTTAGAAGATGTGACATTACGTCTGGTTTGGTAGATTATTTTTTGTTGCCAAATTTTTGTGCTGCATGTCTTACTTCACATTAGATCCACCCAAAGATTTATTCTAACTGGGTAAAGGATTATTAGGATGGGATATAGAGTAAAATGTACCTTTTTTTGCGTGAACGACGTTGGGGGGG
>CABFOW010000389.1:139471-163043 GCA_902141385.1 Timema californicum
TGTGTGTGTACTTGCATTTGTGTGGAGGTAGAATGGAAAACCATTAAAAAACACCTATAGTTGTCCCCTCAGAGAGTCGATCAACGATCAACAATATATTATTATTATTATTATTATCAAAACCGCGTCTTACTACCCGTTCGGGTTATACGCACTTACGATAGTGTGTAATGGTAGGGTGATTGTGAAATGAAATGAAGGACCTACAGCTTAACGTGGAATCCGAACCACGGTGGAGGTCTGGCATTCCCCACATTCACAAGATGTATTGTCAGAGGTGAAGGAAGGGTTTGGTAATCAGATAAATCTGTGCCTGGACCGAGGATTGAACCCCGGCCGCCAGCACAGAAGTCTGACACCTTACCCCTAGACCACCAGGTCACCGATAAACAATATAATCTACCACAAGAGTAGCACGTTAGATCATGCAGCCACTGAAGCGGGTAAATGTTCTATTAAGACGTGATTAAAACAATTTTTATGAAGGCTAGATATATGGTATCAGAATGGTGATATTTCTCACGAAATCAACTTATCTCGACTTGATTTTTTTATATAATAAAACTTAAAACGGAAAGTTCCTATACCAATAGGCAGGGTTTGATATCTTTAAAACATGTTTTTAACTAGCAAACTTCTTATTAACATAATAACGACTGACCAGTAGCTGCAGACGCTTCTGGTGGCGTCTGTAAGTTTTTTTTTTCGACTTGATTTTTTTATATAATAAAACTTAAAACGGAAAGTTCCTATACCAATAGGCAGGGGTTGATATCTTTAAAACATGTTTTTAACTAGCAAACTTCTTATTAACATTATAACGACTGACCAGTGGCTGCAGACGCTTCTGGTGGCGTCTGTAAGTTTTTTTTTTGCGTTACAGCAAATTGTTATATATGTATATATATTTACACTTTTGGGGTAATTTAGCTACATATTTATATTACATTTCATTGGTCATTTTTCCTTGAGACCAAAGGAAGTTGTAACTATTTGCGCACAATACACATGCGCGTATTTGAGATTTGGTTTTATTTTAGATACAAATACATACAAAATATTAAAACTGAAAGAATAATTATGATTTTTTTTCTATAAACATGGATCAAACAAAGTCCAGAAAAACCAGTACATAACTTTGAAAATCGTATCGGTTATTTTCCATTTTGTTAACACACACTCTATCTTTTTCTCACTATTCACGAAACCTTTATCGTCAAACAGAAAAGTAAACCTCATATTTTGACAAATATACTTTTGACCCACAATTGCACTCATTTGCGTTGTTAGTAGATTTTTATTTTAAATTTACTTACACATTAATTGTCCTGACATCTTATTTACTATAAATCAGGACAGTTTCTGCTCTGTTCATACTACAATATGCCTTCTATATAATAGGCCTAAGTCTAAAAAATTTACACATAAACTTTTTGTAATATAAACATATACTACTATTAAAACTACTTGCCCTGTTATTGATAATTACCAGTTTACTTTGACCTGTGCCTGTTAGCTACTTTGACTATTATATATCAATACCATTATTTAATTTATGATAACTTATATATATACTTGTCCCTCTTTCCCCATTGAAATTATTTTGGCAATATACATGTTTTCCTTTTGATATACCTGCTTTGGACTTAAATATAACTTAACCTAACTTATACTTAATGCCGTCGTCTACACAATCAGTTTTCCTTGTAGGGAGTCCCATTTTCTTTTTCCTTCTCTGGTCACTTCCTACCGAGGCCAGTCGACATCCCTGGAGTGCTCGATAGCTCCAGCCCAGCATACCGCTCGTTTCCAAGCGCTGTGAGCAGGGAACGCGTTAATTAATTACTGCGTGATTTTAGGCGTATCTAATGCGTCTCACCACTACAGTAGGCGTTCGCGTTAATGTTCATACTTAGACCCTGATTTGTGGAAAGTAAGATTATAGTATCTTGTTGAATAAAAAGTTATATTTCGGTTTAAAAAGTCAGTCAAAATATTTTTTTCCGATAGGAATTCTAAAAAATTCTACGTGTTTAGTTTTTTTTTAGTAACGCGTCTCACTACCCGTTCGGGTTATACGCTTAGCTGCTATTGCTATGTGTAATGGAAAATCAACGTAAACTTTCAAATTTAGAATTTTTAAAATTTAATTATATTTGCCTTTGGTCACATTTTGATTGTCATAAAATATAGATTAAATATATGATTTAATTCTGTCTTTTCTAATGGTATTTGGTGGAGGTAAATATATTTAATGGACTGAAAAGTTTGTATTTTACAGGGATATTAAGAAGAAAATTAAAACAGTGCAGAAGTATGGTAGTATTTTGTTTAGAAATGCCATGATGAATAGTAGGGGTGTGCGAAGGCCACTTTTTAAATGTGAAGCGAATCTTGAAACTTGTGAAGAATAGTCGAAGTTGTAACAATATAGGAGGGGGGGGGGGTAGAAGATAGGGATCCCTATTATTAAATCGAGCAGACTCAGTCGGTAGAACACCTGAAAAATGAAACTCTAACTTCTCAAGGTATCCGCAGTGATGTAAAGAGGAAGGAAATTTTTGGTTTTTTTAATGTGGTCCGCTAGAGATGAATATAATTACCAAGGAAACTTACCCTCTGAAGTGTATCCAAAGTAATACTGGATCCTGTCATGTAGTACTAAACACAAGTGTAATAAAAAGAATGGACACCAGTGAGCTAAGTTATACTCACAAGTAAAAGGACTCTTATTATAGTATTGAAAAGAACCAACAATCTCACCAGAAGGGTTAAACATGATGTAAATAGAAATTTTGTCAAATAAAACCATTATAAAAAATATTATTACCTAAATTTTGGTTATTTTAGTTTTTAGTGAAATAAAAGAAACATAAAAAAAACATATGGTAAGTACAAATAAATTTAAAAAATCTAAGACTAAAGTAAACAGTGTGCATATAAATTTTAATTGTGGCAGTGGTGAATAAAGAAAAATTGTCCTACCTATCTGGTATCAAGATAATTTATAATTCCAAGCTGTGAACATTGTGGTATAAGAGCCTTTAGGTAAGCAACATATATTAATTGGTGGTAACCGCGAATTAGTGGTCCTGAACTGTCAATAATATATACCATTCTCTGACCATGGCTGCAGCACACAAACTTCTAGGTCTTCAAAATAAACAAAACCGCTAATCCCTCTCACGAATCTTCCCCGTCAGAGAGAAAAATGAGGTCCGGTCCTCGACTCCAACCGGCACTCTCTGATGGAACGGAAAACTTTGTACCACAAATTCAACCCTTTGTATTTGCACTTACATTTCCTTAATGAAAAAAACAACAACCAGGCGTCTTTTTCTTTCTTCTTCCTTCTCTCTTGTCCACTTTTTTTCTTTTCCTTTTTTCAACAATGGTTGTCACATTAACTTAACAAAGAAAGCCATAGAGGTTGCAAAACCATGAAAGTTTATAGAGAGGAATGAGTTCACTAGTTCATACAAATTTAGCGCCTAAGAAATGGTAGACGAGGTAGTTTCGCAAACTGCCACTAGGTTGCAGCTAAGTTCAATTTTTGATTTAGATACGAAGCCAGTCAAATGTAGATGGATATTGGAAAGAAAAGTCGGGGTTCGAGCACAGGCTGGAAATAAATATGTTATGAATATATGACAAGAACAAAATAGTAGTGTAGAAAGTTCAGTAGTGGAATCATAGAGAACAAATAAGAACTTAGTTGAAGACATATATCATCATAGTGTCTATAAAAACGGCCGTCAAAGGACACAAGATAGAGAAAGGAATCGTAATACTCCGCCATCTTCATGAATACATGAATTAGGATGGTATAGTGTTTACAAAGTCGAATTCGAAGCTACCTAGGATACTCGTTGTCCCTTAACGCCACCTTTAATTTTTAAATTAATGATTTTTATAGAGCTTGTCAGTAACAAGGGCCAGGAAAATTTCCTTATTTGGTACCTAAAGACTATTAATAACTAATGCACACAGGGTTACTGATAAGCTTAGGTAAATTATCAATTAAGTTTCATTCTGAAAATTGAAAAATGACGCCTGGACACGGGAATCGAAACCGGGACCTTTGTCTCGATTTGGGTTCGATTCCCGTGTTCAGGTGTCATTTTTCAATTTTAAGAATATGATATCTAGATAGTATAATCCTCACTAAAAAGAATAAATAATAGGTATGGCTATTTGATTCTTAATTAAGTTTAAATTTTTAGTTAAATCATTGAGATTATAATATTATTTTGCAAACTTTACACAAGCATATCTTTTTATCTGCATTTCTCTGATAATAATTATAAATTAAATTACGTTTTCCCTTTATTCTTTCCGTATCAGCCATTTTGAATAATAAATAAAATGCGAAGAAGCTATGAGAAACCTCTATGTCAAAATGCACTTGTAAATTGGTCACAGATAATTCCAAAGAGATAGAATATTAAAGACCAAACATTAGACGCGAGCTGAGAAGATAAGCACAAATAAAACGTTTTCTCTGCTTCATACCAGTGACCATAGTGATATTTCTTTATAGGTACTTTTATTTTTTTACAAAATAATATTGGTGATAGTGAATATATTATATTAACATTTACTTACCCGTTTTTGATCCATGCTTACGTTATGTTAGTTAAATTACTATTCAGGGTTAAAATTATGTTTTGTAACTGTTTTAAAACTATCAAATATTGAAAAATGTAATATTTAGTAATATAAAATTAAATCGTTTAATAATTTATCAAAGTTTTATCCTTCCTTCGAATTTTTTCGAATATGTGAGGGTTATTGTATATGTTGAATTCGAAGCCAAAGGAGATTTGACCTTTGACTTCGACTTTTAGAAGATTTTTATACACTATTAATAAATAGTCTCGTAAAATGATATTTGCTTATCTGAGAAATATAAAACAAACAAATACAGTATGAAGATAAGTTTTATGCTTCATAATGTAGTTTTATCTTGCGTTAAGTAAACTAATATATATTTTAACCTTATATAATAGGTCAGACAGAGCATGCTTTTGCAAGCACACAAATCTAATCGTAATAATAAGTATTTCATATTGTTTTCTTGCGCAGTAAATAATTTTAATAATACTTGTCAAACGTCAAATAATTTAAAACTATTGACGTCTCACATTTATCCGTTAACGCAAACTCTCATATCCACCTACAACGGTGGGTATGGAGACAAAGAGGTCAGTCTCATCTTACCTGGTAAAATGGTGAGAAATTGGGATCTAAAGTCAAATTAGGGTGTCTCAAAGTGTTATACTCTAGATAGTATCAACAATATTCCCAAATGCCGACAGGGGTAAATTTTTCTCAAAATTCTGCCTCACTCAATACCATTCCATTAGTGTAACTATGTTGATAGCCCGGACAGGTACTCGTATCGGTGTGTACATTGAACAAACGTTAAGCTCATTTTATCTTTTACTGCAGATGGAAAGGTTGAGATATCTAATACCGGCCGGGTGTATTGAGGGTGTATTCTACTATGGATTTTAACCCTTTATTCACGCAAACATGGATACACTTCCTTTAAATTTTACCTTCACTGTACCTATGTCTATAATGGTAATATACGGATTGTACAGATGGGTAATAATATATGAATTATATGTATTGATGGGCAGGTGGATTAAACGTGTCGGTGAGGCCAGGATTCGACCCCAGCTGATGGTACTGAGGTTTATTTCCAAAATGTTATACTCATTCCTAATCAACGCTAAATACGAATACACTTGAGGGGTACAAGGGAGAAAGGAGGAAGCCCACATCACACTATTTTACAGGACAACAACTTTTTATCTCAAACCCTACAAGGACACCAGATAGTATTTTTTATAAAATTAATTTAAATATGATAAGAGACCTATTTTAACTATAATCTAAATTTATACAGAAATTTATCCTGATTGTCTAATAGATGGCAGTCCTAATGCAGTTTTAGTTAAAATTTTGCATTCCCCTTTCCCCATGTATGCCTTTACTTTGAATTCTACCTTCCTCATCATTAATTAATCATTGAGGTTAAAATGTGGATAACCAGTATGGATGAAGCGCGGAACTTTAACTTTATTCTGTTGTTGTTCACAGTTTCGACGTTCGTGGTAGACCGTTCACCAAAGCGCTCTACTGGTCGGACTCGCAAGCTTTCGGACCGAGGGCCTACTTCGTGACGGGTTCTAAACCCGCTGGGTTGACCCTAGAGGCTGTCCAATTGGACGACGAAGGGGTGTACCGTTGTAGAGTGGACTTCAAGAACTCCCCTACAAGGAACTTCCAGATAAACCTCACCGTCATCGGTAAGTCCAGATAAAATAATATTTTATTAGAATATAGTGGTATAGTGGTCAGAGCTACTGAATGGTGACATAAAGGTCTCAGGTTTGATCCCTGGCTGGTATTTGGGGATTTTTCTCGAAACTGGAATAATTACCATGATTATAATTGTTTGGTTAGTTATGCTTAAATTATATTTAAGATCTTTATTGAAGTTACCCGTAATATTTACTATCACCATTCTCTCATCTCATCGGGACATGGTAAGAGCCTCCATAGAAATTATGTATGATTAGTATACTCAGGCGTCCTCTGGTAGTACCTTAGTACTGCCTAATATTTCCACAAACTGTGCTGTAGAATGATGTAACCCAGAAATGCCCCTATTAACATTATTATGAGAGTGTGTGATAAGGGGGGATAGCTCGAAGAGGGATTTAGTTGGTAGGTGGAGGGGGTATAACCAGAAACGTCAAGTTCCTCTAGTCTGGTATGTCATTCATAGAGAGGTCGTGGCTAGAATCCCTGCCGGTTTCACAGAGGGAAACATTTCTTAATTCTTGTCACATGCTTCCTCTTAGAAATTAACGGTGCATCTCTAGTCTAGTATGGTTTAGTGGTGATCTCAGGTTTCGGTTCCTGGCTGTTTGTATTAGGGAGATTATTGCAGGAATAATATCCCTGCAATAATCTCACAATTTCTTTCTAAAAGATTTTGGGTGCATTTTTAGTATGATACGGTTTTATGCTAATGGGGAAGTCATGGTTTTGTTTCTGGCTGGTATTTTCTGAGGGTGTTATTTTTGGCTTAATTGCTTACTCCTATCTTTCAAGAAGATTAATGGTGCTTTTTTAATATAGTATGGTTTGAGCATGGGAGGAAGGTCAGGGTTTGGATCACGGCTGGTTGTGCCGGGGATGTTAATTTTACTTAATTGTTTCCCACTCTACCTCCACGCAAATTATGACACACTTCCTCAACTTCATCTATAATATCCCCCCTAGTGTAGATATTAATAATCTAAATTGATGAAAATCATGAGTGCTTGAATGAACGGGTACGCGAACTAAACATCATACACTTCTTGTTTATTACGACAAGGGTTTTTATAGACTTTCTTTGAGGGTTGATAAGGTAAGTGTAAGGTAAGTGATCCCTTAGTTGTGAGAAAGGCATGGTCAAAATCACGGGTGGGAGGAAAATCATAACTATCAGTGACCACATAAGGGATTCAAGACATTGCATATTGGTTGTAGATTATCCTAGGCGTTAGAATAACATCTCAAATAGTCAATATTGATCATGAAGAGTGAGTTGGAATTCCTTTTGGGTACTTTAGGGGTGTTTCTAAACACATATTCACTAACTCTCACATATCCTTTCCACAATAATAAATTTGCTTTTTGATTACACATGGATTTATTATTTGGACCGAGCTTGGGATAAAATATAAGTATATTTAAAAGGGCTAAGTGAAGTATAAAATAAAGATTTTGATAACACAAATACATTTTATGAATATAGCACCTCTTTGGTCTAGTTGTCAGAGTTCCTGACTACAGATACAGAGGTCCCGGGCTAGATATTAGGCACTTCCAAAATCTATGTATGAAGCAGTGGGTCCGGAACGGGGTCAAACTCAGAGCCCCCCGATGATAAATTAGGATATACTTAAAAGGAAAAGGAAATGTTCTGTTCTAGAAGATTGATACTAACGGCTGTGTTGCTGACAATATGATACCCTCTATCAGAAAATGTTGGTAATATAATCGCTAACGGTGCGGTGGCCACTCGGTCATTATAGCGTGCTCGTGGGCTTACAACATGGAATTTTATAAATAAACACGCTTTGCTCGTTGGGGGCTACGCCCCGAAACCCCCAGTGAGTTTTCTTCGCAAGTGAATGTAAACTAATGTAATGTCAGAGCCGTTCTTTGATAGGTATTACCGTTTATCCACAAGAGACCTCCAAAGAAAGGTCCTCACTGAATTTAAAGTTGCTCCGCTTTTTGAATTTTATCATGGTTAAATTTTTTTTTTTAACTTTTTGGAATTTTCCCGTCGGTTAGAGGCTAAAAGCTATAAGTTTGCCAAATTTAAAGTTTCTAGCTCATTTGAAATAGGGTAAACATTAATGTAAGTGAGTGATTCGGCCATGTGGCTTTATAATAATAATAATAATAATAATAATAATAATAATAATAATAATAATAGTAATAATAATAATATTTAGCACCGCGTCTTACTACCCGTTCGGGTTATACGCATTAAGTACTAATTACTCTTATGGATTAGGAATTGGGAAGGTTGAATTAGAGGAAGTGAACCCGCATTTGCGTGGAGGGAGAGTGGAAAACCATTTAGGAAAAACCACTCCCAGTTCACCCGACCGAGATTCGAACCTCGATCTCCCCGTCCTCAGCAGTCAAGCTAAACACGACAAGCGCGTTAGCCAACTACGCCACCGAAGCGGGTGTGGCTTTATAGTAGTATTAACTGTTGCCCGTGACTTCGTTCGCGTTTTCACTCTATTTTTAAACGACTCGCGCGCCACCTATTGTAAAATCCGAAAACTGAGGGTAAAATTACTTAGGTTGATATTTTAAAAATCCATCCTTAATCCTTGTCTACATCAAAAAGGAAACCTTTGTGCAAAATTTCAGCTTTTTAGGTCCAAGGGTTTGGGATGGGCGTTGATCTAATAAGAAATAAGGCAACTTTAAGGCGAAAATATAAATCCCCTATATTCCCTATCCCATAAAAATTTTGAAAAATCGTAAAAATTGTTATTAGTTATTATAATTACCTACTTATATGCCAAATTTTCAGTTTCTAATAATTATAGTTACGGAAATAAGGCAACTTTACAGCGAAAATATAAATCCTCCCTATTCCGTATCCCGTGGGAATTTCCAAAAATCCGGGTTCATTCCTTGTCTACATCATAAAGGGAAAATCTGTGAAAAATCTCAGCTTTCTAGGTCCAAAGATTTGGGATGGGTGTTGATGAGTCAGTCAGTGAGTCAGGACTTTTATTTTTATATATTTAGATAATTTTTAGAGAAACAACGATATAAAAATGAAATGTTCATTCAGTATGGTTTATAGATTTTCTATAAATCGTTGGTTTTGGAACACAAGTATAGATGAGTATGCTTTGGTTAATTTAAATAAAGATTATTTATATTTAAATATAAGTTTACTTTATACGATAAGTAAAAATTTTAATACTAGAACTTTGCATAGTCCAACTTTCATAGACAGGACTTTACATGACAGATATAAAAGATACTGGATTTACTTTAATTTATTTTACGTCAAGTCACGTTAATCTAAGCTGATACTTTTGATAGTTATTATTAATGACTATATAAAAATGTTATTATTTAAGTGAAATGTTATTAATGTTAACAAAAAAAACTTTTATTTTTAAGTTTTAAAAGGTTCTTCTTAATAAAAAATTATTTAATTAAATTAAGCGTACGGTCATAGACTTGGACAAAATATAATTCATGTAGTTAGATAGTCGATCTCGGTGATCTAAGAGTAATGTACTCACCTTACGATCCAACTTACATGGGTTCAAACCCAGCTGGAATCAACGGATTTTTCTTGAGTGACAAAATTCTGTAGCACAACTTCCTTTTGAGGGGAAGTAAAGCCATCAAGACGTGTCGGTTTCATGTCGATTATGGCATGTAAAAGAACCGTGGAAGGTATGTTAAAATAAATTTCTTGCGAAATTGGTTAGCCCTTTAACGCTTTCTCGTAGAAACCTAGTGTGGACGGTAACGGGTAAATACCACACTTCCTGAAATCCCTCAGTACATGAGATTTCTACCAGTTAGTGCAAGCAGCACTAAACGTCTGATTGGCTATATGCAAGCCCAGTTTCGGATGGATATAGATCACAATAAACCAAATTGTTGACTCAAAAAGAAGAAGGAAAAGAAGAAATATGTTAAATAATTGGGGTGTTTATAAAGTGCAGGTTAAATTATCAAATAATAAATAGTTTGAATCTAACACCCTATTTTAATCGGAAACGTTTCTGCCTACAAAGCTAAGGGTGCTGGCCTTGGGGGTTGGGGGTTGTGTTTGTTCCAGTTATAAGTTTTATTACAGTTAATTTGCTGGTATAATTTGTCAGTATAGAATATGCACGTTTATACTAAAAATTATATTTAAAAAATTGAGAGTTACACTATAATATAAACACATTGACATGTATCTATTTACACACAAACTAATGTATATAAGATTATAAATTATTGTATATAAACAAATATACATAATTATACCGTAACAGTGAATATATAATTTTATTCCTTGAACAAATACTCATGACAAAAAAAACCTTATAATATATTATATATTCACACATAAAAAAGTGTTGACTTAAAAAAATTAGTAATTTACTCCACGCGTTAAGGGAGACGTAAGCGCGGCGCGTTCTGTTTGTAAAGCCGGAAGGGTAATGAAGTAAAGTTTCAGAAATGGCGTTAAAGAGGAAGTTTTAGGATGACAGTGGAAAACACTTCTTGCTTCCACTTGAACTTTCCACGTTTGCTGCAGAGTGTGGAAGAATTACACAGGCCTAAGTGAGCGCCAACTTTCTCTTACGAAAATTGTTATTTTCAGTGCTTTTTTTTTTAACTTGGGTATAAAGAAGAAGCTAACCGGAGTAGCTTCGTGGCTATGCATTTCCTTACCTACGTTATTAAATACATACACTTTCTTTTATTATTTTAGAGCAGGTTTTTTTTTCTTAGACACAAAAGTAAGAAAATAATTTTTGTGAGGTTTTTTTTTCTTTCTGCTTTAACTATATATCTCCCTCTTTCTCACCACTAAAATTACGGTGGGGTATAGAAAATAGGGCGATTCTTTGTAGGGTGGATCGTGGTCATAAATCCTAGAGCATGTATTCTTTTTTTGTTTAAAATTTGAATTAAGGATGTGATTATTTATGAAAGATAATGCTCGGCGGTATTTTGTGTCTAAAGGTCGAATGTAGGAAAGGAAAGGGAGAATGTAGAAGGTACATTAGGAAATTAAGCTTTCTCTACCTTTTAGATGCACGGTGGTTTAAGTAATAACAAAATGATACATAAATGTTTTAACTGATTTATGAGCAGCGAGGTGAATGGTTACGAAACTACTCGGGGAAAATAAAAAAATATCCCCGACCTAGTAATGAATATTTTAATGTTTATAATTAAAATTAAAATAGCTATCAAAAAACTTCCTGTAGGAGTATTTAGAGCAAAATGTAAATATTCAATGATACGGAAGAACTAGAATTTTTATCTTTTACTGTTTTTGTTTTGTTTTAAATAATATAAATAGTTTTCTAGTTATCACATTTTTATTGTGTATTTTTGTAAAATAAATTGGTCCTCAATTATTTAGAATAATCTATAAAATGCATGCTTATTGTATTACTTATATGCCAACTATAGTATTATATTATTATGTTATTGTTTATTATAATTTCTCCAGGTTCCAACTAATATTTTTGATTAATACTTTTTGCTATCATAGATAACCTAAAATTTGAATGGAATGTGCAATTTATTTTATGTGAGATTAATATTCTATAGAATTAAGCTACTGAGTAGAGAAAGAGGCTATATTATGAGGAGTTATATGCCCTGTAGTCATCACAAGACATTGTTAAGACAGTCAAATTCTTCAGATTACAGTGGGCAGGACATGCAGTGTGAATAGATGAAATGAAAACGTGTTCAAAGTATTTACTGGAAAACACAATGGGAAGATACCATTGAGTGGACCTAGACGAAGAGGGGAGGATAACATTAGAATGGACCCCAAAAATACAGGATGTAGTGAGGTGGACTGGATATAACTAGATCAAGCTAGGGATGGGTGGCGTACTTTTTTCGAGTTTCTAATATCATAGTGTACGAGTAGTAAGTATAATATTTCATAGTAAGAGCGGGTATGTGGTCAAAACCACATGCTCCTTAATTTTGGAGGTCAGGGTTCAAATTCCATCAGGGTGTGCTGGGATTTATTTTTAATAAATGTTTTACTACTATTCCCCATGAAAGTTAGAATATATTTTCTCTAAATTCAACTTTCCTCATCCGTATTCACTATAGTTTAACTAAATGCGTATAGCTTAGATGATAAGTGAAACTCTATGGCAGTGAAAAAGAAAGGGGTTAAATAGTCAAAGTTATTTAATTAATTTATTGAATTTACATGTCTTACTCAATTCAGCTTTGATCTTAGTACAGAGTGCATTTATTTATTTAATTTTAATATTATTTGGCTATTACATACTACTTTTAAAATTAATACCAAGAAGAACATTCATGTTTTAATATTGTATTTGAAATTATATTTAAATATTTTTTATGAGAAAAGGCCACATTTCAGTAAACAAATAATTTTAAAAATAGTTTTTTAAATAAAAAAATTAAAAGCCTTAGGTGTTGGCTAGACCCTAGAACACACAAAAATGTCCAAACTCAATAGAGCTGCATATTAGACACTTAGTCCACCGAGTAGAACAAAACCAAGCAATTAATTGACTACAACTAAGCAACCAAGCACCCAAGCAACCTTTTGCATTTGATCAATACTTTGCTCGTCCACCGAGACGACTACGACTATAGAGCTACACGATAAATCGCTGGAAACTAGACTGGGTGGTGCCTGGTGCTCAGTTGCTTGTAGGTCTTAGCAGTGTGCACCTGTAGAGGAGCCTATTGGATATGTTTTCTTTTAATTTGTGTGGACTTAGAATTATATATTTTCGCGTTCTTTATGCAATTTTTCACATTTTTATGACAAAATTCCATGGACAATGACAAAGAAAGAACAAACAGTTGTTAACTTTGTTATGGAGGTAGAATTTTCAAAATTTCCCTGTTCATCATATAACATAACAGGGTACCCTAAGTTCAATTTTAAACCATCTATTCCTTTTATTTTTCAAAATCAGGGTGAAACCAAAAATGTTTACGGGCATTTTCACGATCTTTTAAGTATATGTAACCCACAACAAGGTCCTCATCAGACGACGACACTCTCGCTAATGATGAAAAAAAGGTTTCTTGTGTGAACGTAAGACCGCTAACTTATCGTAAGTGACCAGTCAAACACGATTTGTTGCATCGCGTTATTTTCCTAGGTGGACGAATATCCAGACTTAGAATCAACCTATGAATGGCATGAGAAGTGGTTTTAAGAAATAGTTGACATACGTATAATACTTTTCATTTATTCATTTTTAACTCTTTCCTTTGCTGTTCAGAGTTCAATAAATACCTTCTTTCTTGAGCATCATGTCTTGATAAATATATGTACGAGTACTAATTACTTTAATCAAAAAGGGATGAAGAAGGTGGAATTTTAGAGAAAATGTAGTGACATTTGCATAATGGGAGCTTGAAATAATTTTAAAAAGTATGTACACATAACCAGGATCCAAAACTCAATCTTCCTGTCATTGGCAGTCTAGTCTAACGTTAGAGATATGCCTTATACCAGTCAGCCACCAATGCATATATACATAATAGTGGTTTTAGTTTGTGTGTGTGACATCTTACCACATGTTTGGGCTATCCACATATTTTAATTTATGAGGTAGATATGTGAAAGTAATAATTTGTAAGAAATTTACTTATATTTGTGTAAAGGGACACTAGGACCATTTTATAGAAGCCCCTCTGAATACACTGGACGTGTATTCGTCCACATCACCGTCAAACGAGACCAGATAAGCCTGAAATTTGCTCCACGTGCCTACTGTTGTATGTACAGATATATAACCGGTGCATTGGGATATTATTTTTGAGAATCTTTCTTCTTTTAGAATTAAATTAGACCTGCGTGTGTGGACGCATGGTCTAAGGCAGGTAACGGCAACCAGTTTATCGTGATTGACCACAGATCTGAGAACAATTCTCAGTATATCGCGTAAGATAACCACATCCTAGTTAATAAGTCACACTTTGCGTCTTGTTAACTTTTAAATATATCAAATACACACATATATATGTAATTTTTTTATAGGGACCAAAACCACATCTATCGATAATTATTTGTATTGTCAGTGCTTTACCGTCTTAGTGCTGATGTGTATAATGATCAAGCAAAGATTTAGAGAGAATTAAGTAATTGATATGCTGATGAAAGTTTTTATATTGAAATTTACGTCCGATACAAATGTTTTTAGAATCTTTCTTTTGTTTTAATATATTGGTTCTTTTAATCTGTCCCTCTTAGGTAGGTTTTGACTTTGCTTGGACTCTTAAGTATTAAGGTGTCTCCCTCGCAATAAATTGCATTGGTTGTGACAGGGTGAAACAGTTTAAAGTTCCGGTTTTGGGAACTTTTTTATGAATGGTTACCAATTCTTCATACATACAAATGCATCTAATTTCTTTTTTCTGAATTGTATTTCTTCTTTAGTGTAAATATAATGATACTCCAAACAGGAAGTTTCATATTCATCTCATGGAGTCTACTTCAAAGAGCGTCTCAATGAGAATATGTGATTATGGTGTTTGTTAACTGAGGATTAAAGTGCTTTAGAAGCCTTTTAAGGCTGAAGAAAAGGGTTTTTTCCGTGAATTAACAACTATTCTATACAGGCCGGTTCTTTTGAACCGTTAAATTCATAAACTTTTGAATATTAAAGAAAAATCTTTCGACCCTTTCAGGGCCAATATCTCGAAATTCTTTGTGATAGTTCACAAACGATTTATTAGTGTCGACGCAAATGGCTAATGAACGGTCGGCTGGCTGGTTGGTCCTCGGCTTTCTGTCTGAGGAATCCCAGGATGGAAGCATCGATCCACAAGGAAGGTAACCACTGGGGAATAACAACCTGGACACTTGAAAACAAAACAATGTAATCAACATCATTATGACCTAAACTATAAACCAGTCTCGTCTCTCAAGAGGAAGCACAGGGCCAAACATGGAATTAATTTTCTAGTGACAGAGGCAATAAAGGTAAACACTCAATCCTCCACACTGGCTAGTGGGCATGACAACAACAACCAACAGGGTGCTGCTATGGAGTCATCAGATGATAACCTGTGTGAATAAAATGGATCAAAAAAGGTAAAAGTACTTCTGATCGTGGTATCAAACGCGGTGTAGAGTAACCACATAATTAAACTCATAAATCGGAATGTAAAGGACGACTACAATCTGTCCTGTATAGCTCAGGGCATGAACATTATTACGATCTCTCCGAGGGACTACTCCTCACTGTTAAAACTTCTCAAGGAAAATTCCCTTGAATACTACACCTATATGCTCCAGAAGGATAAGCCCTTTAATATTGTGACTAAGAGCCTTCACTCCAGTATGCCATGTGATGATATAAGCTTAGAGTTCACTGGAATGGGTTTCACGCTCAAAAATGTGAGATAACTTTTCTTGAAATCCATTCCGCAAACGGCGACACCTAGGCCACTCCCAATCTATGTCTGCGTACTGGGAAAAAACCCAGCCGGTAGCAAATATTTTAAAAGTCAGGGCCATAGCCACGCAATTGTAAAGGTAGAAGAATACCGAGAATTGGTGAGATAGGTACGGCAATGCCACCGATGCCAACGCTTTTGTCACTCTAAAAATCTCTGTTCCCTAACCCCACGATTTGTCAAGTGTCTGGGTGAACATTTGACTACAACCTGTTACAAGAATGATAGAACCACACGAGTACGCTGTGTGTACTCTAAGTGTGAGCATGCGGCAAACTATAGGATTTGTCCTGTATTAGTCAGGGAAGTGGAGACTCAACAAACCATTGGACAAGTCTACCCAAGCGGGGCATAAGATAACGGAGTTAATTGCTCCATCCAGCCAGGTCACCCAGCGACTTAGGCTAAACAGCATCACAACAGAAACGTAGGATCCCGTGGCCAAGTGGTTATCATGCGCAGCAGCCGTAGTAAGCCTTCCCCAAAATACTAGCAAGGAAAAATCTAACTCAAATGAGGTTTTTGAGATAAGGGAGCTCCTTCAAATATTCAAAGATATAAATCTTTCAGGTCTTCTTGAACTCATTAAAAAATACCCCCTACATAACTATAAAAGCCCTGATTCTACTGGAAGCTGTCACTGAATTCTTCTGTGATGGTGAATATTCAACCACATCCCCAAGATGACTTTTTGAACACAATGTTCTGGAACGCCAATGGTATCATACAACAGGCTCATGAATCGGAACAGATACTAGAGTCATACGGAGTTGATATAGCTCTCATTTATGAGACGCTTTTAACAACACCACAAGCTTGACTTTTTATGGGTACAATATTTACAGGACTGGCAGACTTACCAGTAGGGGTGGCAGTTCTTCCATACTATTTAAGATAAATCTGAATAATTAACACACAGTTATTCCGGGCACGGTAAACATCGAAACAACTTCAATAATAGTTCCCATACCACGGACTGAGATAATGTTTAGTGCTAAGTATAAGAGCACTTCGGTCTTAATCACAGTCCAAGATTTAAATACGCTTACAGCCAAGAAATATTTCTTTGCCGCTGGTGAACTTAATTGTAAACATACACACTGGAACAATCGCTTATCTAATCAAGCCTGCCGTACCCTGAGAGAACATACAATTGCGATCTTGAAAAACTATGCAGTTTTGGCAGCGAAGGAACCCACATTCTATCCTCCAATCACAGAAATCTACCGGATGCGCTTGATGTGATACTTACAGATTTCAACCAGGAGTCTGAGGACCTGCACACTTTAAATGAACTGGACTCTGACCATATCCCGATTTTCTGTCGGCTCCCAATAAATACCAATCCTAGAAACTCTTTTCTTAGAATAAAGATTCCAAGAACCGACCAGCCCAAATTCCAAGACAATTTAGACACGGTTATACTACTAGAATGGAAGGTTGAATCGAATGAAGAGTTGGACAACTTTGTCTTTCTCTTGAAATAAACGCTTCTTGAGCCTCCACAGGCGTTAATGACCTATGAAGCCCCAATAGTCATTGTACTGAATTTTACAAATGTAGACTGACCGTGTGTTCGATCGACATTGAATCTTCTGGTAGTGGCGGGTAGCGATGCCTCTCTGCCAAAGATTGAACTAAAAATTATTTCTGTATTACTGTCTCAGTACGTGGCGATCGGATGGAAATTAATGGAACTACATTTTTATAATATTTACTAATAATGGAATCTATATGTACGTATTTCTTAAATTTAATTAATTTGTCTGTAATGGGGGCGTGGTGTTGTCCTTTTGATTCCTTTTGTTTATATTTAGTTTCAATGTATTTTGTAAAGGTTAGCAGTAGTAACTATAATGCCATTAGTCCTTGTTTGTCTTGTGCTATTGTCTCTGAAAGGCCTCACCTAAAACACGACTTCCTGTTCTTGGAGGTGACGCGATTGTCTCGTTCACTCTCTTTCCAAACCCTATTGAAGTGAGACACTAATTTTTTATTTTGTTTCTTTTGTTTAGGTTTGATTATAAATTTAGTATGTGGTCGCTTTCATTTATATTTTTGATACTATGGGGCAAAGTTCAGTCTAGTTTCAATTTCCCAAATTTTGCCTTTTAGGTTTATTATTTTGAATCTCGTTTGTAACCTTTTAGTAACGCTAATCAGTATCTACAATGGAAGCTGATTTTCGTTTTCTATAATGTAACTGTCAGGTTCCTATATTCCACTTATTATAAATTATAATTGTAAAGGGCACTAAGCATTATAGTTGGACGGTATTTTTATAGTTATTAATTTTGTTTTAATCTTGTATTTTACTAAAGAAATCTTTTTGAATAATGTAAAATAATATACAAATCGGTACATTTTTGATGAATGTGAACTTTTCTCTTTTTTTCTTAAATTAACTACAAAGTGTGTTTGTTTAATAATAAATTCTAAATCTTTCATATTTGTAACCTTTTGTAATGATTTCAAGGATCCCTTTGGTTAACCACGTATTGGTGCAAAGCTACAAATATTCCCATTTTGTAATTTAGTCTTTTTGTTGTGCTATCTTTCAGACCAGTTGAAGTCACCCCGTTTGTCTTGAGCTAAAATATTTCTATAGAATAGGTAATTTTATTCCTTTTGAATTAGTTGGCTAAATATGCAATTTTTAGTAAAAAGGGAAGGTTTATTAGGGGTGCACAATACAACAAACTTGTCCACTAAGAAAATTAAATTGTTACTGGCTTCCTTTCCAAATTTGTTATCGTTCAAAACAGAAGCTAACATTTAGACTATCCTAGAAATGCTTGCAATGTAGATGAACTCAGTATATGATCCTAAAGAGGGAACATCCAGATCTGAACTTATTGATATCCTAGAAGAGGGAAGTGCATCATGATTAGTACACATCCCACTTGCCGAGACATCGAGCCAATTATAACAGATTAAGGCCCAGGCTCGCCATAGAGCGAAACAGTTGATACTAATCCACTGGAACGAGTATGTTTTGGATAAACGTCAATAGTAATGATAGTGTGTGGATGATTAGCAAACAACTTAAAGGTGGCCTCTTGAAAACTAGAGCTCTGACCATTCACGGACGTCATGGGATAACTCACACAGACGCAGCCAAAGCAGATGCTATAGCTTAAACATTGGAAAACCAATTCAAGGTGAACATTGAGCCCCAGGATGAGATCTTCACAAGATAGGTGAAAGATGAGGTGAAGCTATATCAAAAGAAATTTATACCGGTACTATCCCCTCCGGTTGCTAGACATGAATTGGGGTATGTTATCAGGCATCTAAAAATAATCCCCAGAGGTGGACCGAATATCAAATGAGATGCTGTGCCATTCTACTGATAAAGTCATTCTACTCCTGACTTTCATATTCTCTGCCGCATTAAATTGGAGATAGTTTCCGGAAGTTTAAAAGTAGGCAGACCTAATATTTAACCCGAAACCTAGAAAAGACTCAAATTTTTTGAAGAACAGGAGACCCATCAGCTTACTCACCTGTCTTGGTAGGGTATATGGAAAAAGGCTAAAGAAATTTGTCCAGGAAAACAGAATACTTCCTTATATTCATTTTGGTCTCCGGAGCCGACACTCCACAGTACACCTGGTCATGAGTTTTGTGGAGGAGACAACAGAGAGCTTTAACAAGAATAAAATTACATTAGCAGTTCTTATAGACCTCAAAAAGGCATATGATAAGGTATCCAAGGAAAGGCATGCTGGCCTCCTGCGAAAGATGATTGACTTCAATTTCTCAAGCACGTACGTCCACACGATAAGAATCTTCCTCCACGGATGGTACTTTAGGATAAAAATGGACGGTAAGAGGTCATCCCTACACAGCATCAAAGCAGGAGTACCACAGGGACATGTTCTATCACCGTTTATGAACAGAATATTTGTTGCTGACATATCTACATATCCAAAAATCAGTGTAAGGCTATATGTGGATTACACACTGTTTTTCAACTCACACAGGGCTATCAGGCACGGTTTTAAACACATTCAAGATTTCTGGACCATTTCGGTAACTGCCTGGAAAAGTGGATAATAAAGGTAAACCCTGCGAAATCCACGGTTATCAGGATAGATAAAAAGAGGATCCAGCCACTGGACCAGTTTATTGTCCTAAGTGAAAACATTCCCTTTTGTAAAGAGTGCACATATCTCAGTGTTTTAATGGACTTCCGACTCAACTGGAATCCTCACCTCTAGATCTTGAGCAAAAGAGCTATGGGGATCTTTGTTCGGAATTACGGATTCTTCACGAGCCAGGTGGTTAATACCGGAATAAAGCTTCTCCTCTATAGTAGTCTAGGTCTTCCTCTACTCGTCTATGCCTGTGAAGCGTGGAGCTATGCGGTACCAAATGTTTTGAGCCAGCTTCAGGGGGTCCAAAACAAGGTACTCAGGTGCCTACTGGGAGTCACCACAAGAACAAATATTGCGTTTATCCACGATGAGACTTGGAGCAAGACGCTAAGGGAGATCTACGAAGAACAAAACAGAAGATTCTACACCAAAACCCGAGAGCTGGAGGAAAATGCAATAGTTAGAAACCTAGGGAAATACCCGATAACCAAGGATTTACAAAAATCCGAGACTGAATTAAGATGTCCCCTACCCAGCTCAATAAATTAGTCTTTCCTAGTGCCCTTTACTTATATCCGCCATTTACTTGAGCTAGCTTGAAATCCGTCAATAAATCATTTTTTCACAAACTTGCAATCATTTATCTAGTCTTCATTGATTGTCTAATATGAATCTGTTTTTTTCTTTCAGGTACTCTAGATATCACACACACACACACACACACACCAAATTATATATCGGGCCTTACTGTGCTTGTGTCTATCATCACAGTGTATTAAGGCTCGATCTAGATACCTCACAACATATAATATCCCCACTTTAAAATTCCTTCTTCCAACTCCAGCTTCCTTCTACAATCAATAAACACGTTCACAAAAGGAGGTTATGGTCCGTGACAACATATCGGTACTCTTGGGTATTACCTTCTTTGAGGGTCGCTTCTGACAGTCAGAGCTGGTAGACAGGCAAACAAGGGAGAGTGAAAAATTCCAAACAGTTGGTAGGACAATACAGACATACGGATAGGATATTTAGTGTTGGCATTTTCATTTTGAAACAGTGAAAATGTATTTTTAAACTCATCTGAAAGGTCTTCTAATATAATTGCTATGTAATAAATACTTTCTTGTAAATATCATCCTAGCTATTTCTCACAAATATTCTCACATATTATAAAAACAAATACGGTTCACAAACACTTGTATACCAAATGCCATCTTAAGTCAATTTGTAGATGAATGGTAAATTTAACTACTGCAATGATATTGTGCTCTCTTCATTTATTTATAGTAAAATAAAATATCCTACGAAATCATTGTTTGTTATATATTATCTTAATCATAAATATATTAAAATGATGTATTTGAATTAAATAATAATAAAGTATGGTTCCAATCTTACCAAATTTATCCATACAATATTATTACAAATAATTTATTAAATACAAAAATAATGTCTCAATAAATTATAATTTTTATACATCTAAATATTTAAATAGTAATAATGTACAACATACATTTTTAATATAAGTTTTACGTGTGAACACATAAAATCTCATTATTTGATAGGCGTATTTTAACGAACTATACAAATGTGTGAATGTAAATAATAAAAGTATAAAATAATATAATATAAAAGCATTGTAATAAATAACAAATCTCTTTTGAGTATTTTATAATCTAATAATACATTTTAATACAGAGCATATTGACGTAAACAAATCACCATTTGCTTTGTGTCCTCTGGACACAAGTTTTTAAAACAGTAAATTCTAGCGCGTCAATATTTTCACACATACTTTAATGTGTTTCAGATGACACATTTCTCACATGGGATTTATCAGTGAAACATGATAAAAAAAATTAAATTAAATTAAATACAACCAAATGACTAATGCCACGTTTAAACACCGATCAAAAAGAAACTTTGTGTCACACAGTTACAGTCATATGACATGTATACCAGTACAGATGCAATGTTTACTGTTGATATCTTTTGTTTAGTAAAATAATTCCTTAAATCACATTGCTCTCAGATATAAACTGTTTGATATTTTATCAGTTAGAAACACATATTTATTACAAAAAAAAGTGCTAGTAATTAGTTTAAAATCCCCTGGATTATTTAATTTGTCAGAGTTATAATTAGATTAAATAAATAAACCTAATCTTACTACCCATCCAAGCTATCTGCGCTCTTATTTATCATCGCATCCTACTATAGTATGATTTTGATAGGAAGAACAGTAGAAGTTAGTTACTAAAGATACTCAAACAATTTTATGATATTCATACATCAAAGCATGTTGTCGGCAGGTGTCACTTTTGATAGATATTATCGAGATCCATAAAATAACACCAATTTTTTTAGTAAAATGTTATCAATGTTGACCGGAAAGAAATATGTTTGAATTTTCTCTACTGTTCTTCCAACCAAAATCAGTGTATACTTGTGCAGGCTATACGAACATATGACAATTAATCTGAAGAAGGGAGTGATTAAAGGTAATCTTTCCGCATTTGCTTTGAAGGACAGTGGGAAATTATTTATAGAAAAATGCCATTATTAATCCTGACCAAGATTAGAACCATGATCTCTCTGTCATCAGCAGGCCAGTATAACACGAGCGTAACCTCATAGGTCAAACGGTAGCTGAAGCGTTATTTATTCAATATTCAATAACACTAAATGGATTGGTATGAAGAAATTATAACTTAGAATAAATTTATCTAACCTGGTATGGTGGCAGGATGGTAAATTATTTAGAATAAACCACCCTTGGTATAACCTACCCGTTACTAACAAAACAATCCAGATAATCATCTAGTTTATTCCATAATCCAGCTGATAAAGTCTTATGGAATAATCTTTTTGTGTGTAAATAGAAACATTTTTATGCCAGAAATAAAAAATAAATATTGATTTTCGGTAATTTTTTAATATTAGTGTATGTTTTCACCAACACAGAGATATGGTGGGTTACTGTGGGGAATTGACTAATATACGTTGGTACATGACTAACTTTTAATTTTGTATTGTTTCGTCTACAAAAGCTATAACAACTGTATCACGCTCTAATCCAATGTAGATAATAATTTAAATCACAATCTCACTAGGGATACAAATGAATACCACGAAAATATATTTGGTAGTTAAATACTTCGTTTTTGTTATTTTAATTTGTTTATTATTACAAATATTCTAGTTTTTATCGTTTAGATTACTCATCAAGATCGTTTAATCTGTTTAGACAATTACTTGGAGATAAGGTTTAAACACCCAATCCAGATGTAATATAGTTGGTATTTCTTAATTATTTTGTCACTCTCTCTCCACGCGAAATAGGGTAGATTTCCTCCTAAAAAGCTACCCTCCTAGACATTATAACATATATCCCTTGTTCTAATTGTAAAGCTACCCCTACTGATGTGCACGTGTTATAAATTTTAATCTCATTTAGTCTCATCATTAAGATGAAAGTAAGGCTGAGGTTCAAATTCAAGTCAGATGTACTGAGACTAGTTTTTCCTGAATGGTTTTCCACTATATCTTTAAGCAAATATTAGTGCACTTCCTCTAACCTATACCATAGTTGTCACTGTCCCATTTAAGAGTAAATCACATAAACTGAACTCGTATACTATAATTCTGATGATAATAGAAATAGAAAATATATAAATTAATTTTAAAGTATATATATATATATATAT
>CABFOW010000389.1:165619-180892 GCA_902141385.1 Timema californicum
TTTACTTAATCATCTAGAATGTGTAAAATATGATACTTAATTATCAACACGTCTTAAAACTCGTTTAGGCTATACGCTTGTGTACTAATTACGCTCATGTGTTATGGATAAGTGAAGTTAAATTTTTGAATTTAGAGGAAGTTTACTGAAATTTACCTTAAGGGAGAGTGTAAAATCATGCAGGAAAAAAAAGACCTCAATAATTCTAACCGGGTTCAAACCACGATCTCCACGTAATCGGTATTCCAATATATTGCGAGAGTGATGCTTAGATATCATGCGGCCACCGAAGTGGGGTATAATATTATTAATATATTAAAGCAGCGTGTCTTACTACCCATTCGGGTTATATGGGTTTTTACTAGCTACGCTAATGGTATTATGGATTAGGAGGTTATATATATATATATATATATATATATATATATATAGGAAATGTACCTACATTTACATGGAAGAAGTGTGGAAAATCAGTTTGAGAGAATCACTTTCAGTACATCCGACTGAGATTTGAACCTCGAAATCACCGTTCTCTGCAGTCTAGCTTACTGCGAGAGTAGCGCCTTAGACCATGTGGCCAATAAACTGGCTGATAATACTATTAATCCTCTTTTATTTTCTGTTTATGTATTTTTGAATATAATAGAAATTGTTCTGCAAATAATTTACCGACGAAGCAGATTTTGATTTCTTCAACTAGTCACTACTAGTTTAAAGGACACAAAAATGAATGCAACTCGCTACAGACAGACTCCCTTGGTTTGTACCATCGCGTTGTGTCCCCCCTTTTAACACCACACCGTTTCCCTCCCTTCCCCCTAAATAGCCGCGGGAAGCATCTAGTTTAATCCTCAGCTAACCTAGTTGACGGTGGACCCTATTGTTGCCTGTGGAACAATACCCGAACAGGTGAAACTGATCACCGCCATGACACCATATTCTCTAGGACAGTAGTATATATGTCTACCGACACACAAACACACACGAGCATATATATACACACACACATGACTGTAATTTGAGTAAGGTTTGTATGGGTTGAGAGGGACCCACAATGGTTTCCGATGTCCCATCAAGCTGAAGAGTACTTTCCTATAATGCCATCAAATAGGTATATAATACTAGTTTAATTTATGAAAGCAACTATCTCAATATGATATTATCAATGCCAACTGTTTTCCAGTCTTTGGAATAGTCATATTATTATTATACTTCTTCCATCTTCCTCTTTCTTTCTTCTACTCTTCCTATTCCCTTACAATATTTTCCCCCTCTCTCTCTCGAACTCTTGGTTTCATATGTTCCTTATATTTATTTCTTGGTCTACCTTGCGGTAATTATACGTACGCACCTCATCTCCATCATTATTCTTGATACTATTTTTTTTTCAATCCTCATTATGACCATTATATCTCAACTTTTCTTCCTCTATCCCAACACTTGCCCGGACAACTTCAGTGATAGTCCTGCTTCTTCTTGTGTCGGCTCCTAAAAAACTCGACTAAATCTATTTCACTTTATGTATATATATATACCCACATGAGTAACTTATTTAACGTTGATTGGTGAATGTATGGACGATATAATGACAATGGTTCCTGAATTAATTTATAAACGTAGATGTCTCTAAAAAAAAGTAAATGTTACGGTGCACCATACAGAATTTCTTTCCCTTTAATCTTAATTTACTTAAAAACTCGTAAGATTTTTTTAACACTAAATAGTATACGTTGTTGAAGAAACAAACCACCAAAAAGCATAAATCACTTGCTACGCGATGTTGCTGAGATATTGAGTCCACCAGATAGTATAACAAACAATTTTGAATCAAAGGTAAAAATATGTATTTGCTTATATCTAAAAAAACTATTAAACTTATGAAAATAAATAATTTATTTTTAAAGTTATTTTTTAAAATTATTTCAATCAAAAGGGTTGTATACTCAATAGTAACACATCTTTACAATGATAAGTTATTTATTATCTCAATAACTCATAAAGTCAAAATTGGAAATTTCGGTTGATTGATATTATCCTCAAATTATTTTCCCTAGAAAATTGAAAACCATAAGGAAAAACTTTTAGTACAATCGAGAAAATGGTTTCGCCTCTAGAAGATAAACAGACGGACAGACAAATATATGGCCCTCCCAATTTTTTTTTTTTTCTGTTTTAGGGGGTCAACATCAACAACGTCAACATTTTTTTCATCAAAATCTTGAGTGGGAATTTAATTTTCTGTTGACCACGAAGAGAAAGTAAAAAGATTATCTAAAGCTATAGTTTGGTAGAGGAATTTATTAAGAGTCTAAACTATAACTATGATTTAAGGTGATAGTATAAAGGACGTGATAAAAAGGTCAATGTTTATAAAGTATTTATAACAAAATTTGTTTTGTACAAAATAAAATATTTTAGTACTTCTTCAGTATAATCATACAACTTTTTAAATAAACTAGAATATTTAAATCACGTAATAAATATATTAAAATACTAACAAGTTTAACCTTATATTGCCCTATATAGTGATTACATGATCGTAAATTATTATAAGACTATATCCTAAACTAGTATTAATAACCACATTAATTTTTAACCATACCGTTTGTAAAAAATTGTATATTTAAGTACAATCTTGAGTGATTATTTCAGATATAGAATTTTTAAATTATAAAGGATTCTAAAAAATGCGAATGCTAGATCTCTACGGCTAAGCACTATTTCCTAGTTAGACTCAGTTCATGAATATAATGATGTGTTTTATTTGCAAAGGTGTATAGCGAGCTCAACCATAAAAGAATATTGTAAGAGATTGTTCCCGCACGTATTTTCTTAGCAAACTTTTCTCGCACGCAATAGTTGGCCAAGGGGAAATATTCTAATCTTTTTTACTCAAGAGACTAGAGAAGATTTTTTTTTTCCTGTTTTTCTCATTTTCATGAACTAGGTCGATTATCACTATACCTGCTGTCTCAAGATAGGGGACACATTTTGAAACAGTCGTAAATGGGTCAAACAGCATTGTACACATAAAAGAGCTTGCATTTCTTTATATCCTCTTAAACATCTATTCGGGTTTTTTCATACGTACTTTTTACTGAAATACATTTGAATATATGCTAACTTTAATGCATAAAACCACATATGAATTTATAAATATACTTTCTCTACTTCTTAGAGGAAAATATATTAAAATAAACTATGTAACTTAAAGTCACATTTTCAGACAGTCTTTATTAAAAATTCTTTTTAATAATGTAGGCGAGTAAAATCTTATTTTTACTCACAGCATAGTGTAAAACTGCCCGAGGCCTCTTTATTTCTTAATAAAATATAGGATTTTGAAGTAAATACCAGATACACTAGAGAAATTTTGTGATTTTGGTATCTACAGATGGAAGCCTTTTATTACAGACGTTAAGCCAATATTTAATTATATTAGGTATCTTAATACAGGTTGGCCCACGGAAAAGTAGCCCACCTGCTATATCCAGCAGACGCCTCACTCTGAATTGGAGGGGGGTCAATCCCCTTACACCCATATTGTGACATGATTTATGAGTCAATAAAGCTGTAGACAAGCAATTGACTTGCTCATTCTTGATGTCACAATATGGGTGGAAGGGGATTGACCTCCTCCAATTCAGAGTGAAGCACCTGCTGGATAGGAGGTGGGCTAATTTTCCATGAGCCATCCTGTATATTAGCATTCATTGATTCACAAAACGCCTTAATTATACATAGATTCGAAGTAAGTTTTAATATTGTAATATTTTAAAAATTTATAGAAATATAAGATGGTTGTAACTGAACATATTTTTATAACTAAATATAAGTGTTTCGTAGAGAGAAAAATGTAATGACTACATAAATACATTATTCAACAAATGAAAATGAAAAATTGAAATTTAATATTTAATTAAATAATATTTGTATGAAAAAACATTTCCAAATTTTTTAATATTCCACTATTATCATTAATATAAATTCTATCCTTTAGAACTGTGATTGCATCTCCGTGACTGGAACTGTATAGCCCAACAAAACTAGACAACTCGATTAGTGTAATGTAGGTTAGATGTAGATTACACTTGGTTAATAAAAATAATACTGGGCTAAACTATAGTAGCTTTAGGTAATTTTGGTAACCATTGGGAGGTTTTTGCTATTTTCGGTGAATTAAGGTAAAAATAAGGAGGGTTGTATTAAATTAAATTGATAAAAATAGCTTACAAAAAATTGAGCTAAGATTGGATAAATTTGAATTAATTATGTTAATATTTTCAATTATATTTTGTTAAGCAGTATCTTACGTTCAGTTGTGATTAAAAAATGTTAATTAGACTTGGTAGCAATTCTCTCTTTCTAATATTCATTCAGGCTGTGGCCTTACACAATTAATACAGAAAATGGTTTAGGAATGAGGAAAGTGGAATCTTAGACTAAATATGCGTGGAGCGAGGTTGATAAACAATTCACGGAAGACCACAATGAATATTCCTGGCCAGGACTCGAGCTTTCCTGTCACCATCTATAAGACTACACTAGCTTGAAATCTGACTTCATTACCACGCGTGCTAGTTTAAATTTTGGGTCACCTCAATTATAATATAAAATATTAACTAAGCGTTTGACATACATTGTCTGATTTACTGGTGATGGAGAGGTATGGGCTCAATTCCAATCTGGGTCAACTAAGAATGTTTTTTAGAAAAATTGTTTCCACACCATTGCTTCACAAATGTCGCGAGAACATTTCTTCTTTCACTCTGCCGACCTGTTCACTACACCATCAATGTAACTATACTACTTATATCCAGGTCCAATAGTAAGACGATGTGCCAATAAATAAATGAATTAGAATCAAGAACTGAACTGGAGGGTGTATTAAATTCCCTCCATGCCACAAACACGTGAAACCCATCCCAATACACGACACCGCCCTTGGGGTCCATTAGCGACACGTAACATAACGCAACGAATTCAGTCATGACACCTTGCGTTGTTAAATGTGCTTCACATGTTGAAAGGCTTGGTGCAAGGGAGTTGAGGTATGGGGAGGGGGGGATGAGAATTGGGTTAGAGAGTGGTACGGGGAGGGGTTGTTTGGAAATTTGTAGGCCCATCGGGCAGACTGCAGCATCAGCATCAAGGGAGAGAGTTAATTTGAAGTTTTAGAGGCAAACCCCCTCTGGCGTTGATCTCTCTTAGCCCAGATAACAAGATCCTTAAAACTAACTCTGCGTGTACAGTCTGTCGATAAACACGCCTGTTCTCTCCTTCCAGAGGTTTCCACTATGTTTACGAGGTTTTTCATTTGACCCCTCTCATCTTTGAAGTCATATGAAGTAAATCTTTAGAGAAGAAAAACAGTAGGGAGAAGGCAAAGGGTTTTGTTGGGTTGAGAGGGAGAATGTGTTATGTCGTAAAGTATCAGATCACGGCTCGGGGAACGGGGTGGAGTGTTGAGTGGTAGCCTATCCTCTATTTTTATGATGGGTCATGCCTGCTTAAAAAGGCTTAGTCTTGTAGGAGAATAATTACAAACACTACCATGAAGATAAACTATAATATGAAAATAATGATTAATGTATGACTTTTGCTATAAAATAAATGGTTGATATTTTCACACCCACAAAGGTGGGTACACAGTTGAAATGCCAATATATTCGGCTCTATTTTTATTCTGACGGTGAGGTCAGTGTGATCATATCCCGATCATATCTATTGATGTTTTATTTCCAAGAATGTTTTTTCTTGAAAATTTGCAAACAATAAATTTAAATTCCACATGTATTTAATAAATTTAAATATATTGATAATCCTTAAAGATATTTGTTGCACAAACAGACAAAGAGGGATGATATAAATAAAAACACAAAAATAAAAATCATTATTCATGTTGAACGAAAACCAACTCTTTGACTATGCAGATGGCCTGGCCTCACTGATTGCCATAAAATTACTTTTAGGTTGAGATTATAACATATCACTTGAATGACAACAGCTCTTAGGACCCCCATACATATACATATTAAACTTCTAGTTAAACTGAGGGATTAACTTAGACAATTTAACATGTCCAACCTCAGCCCACACATGAACAGATCCGTATATCAGGTAATTATCTTAATTCCATCTTGTAATCCAGTTGAGTGTAATTGTATACAAGTTCTTCTTGGGGAGAATGTCATCAGTTGAATTGATTCAATTAGTAGCAATATAATGTCTCTTAAAGAAAAGAAGAAGAAAAATAAAGGATTTAGAGAGTGCTGGGAATAGTGGTTGAGCCGAAATTTTCTGCGCATCGAACGGAGATTTCTGAGCTCCTCGATATATTTGGAAAGAAGAATCTTTTAACCACGTGGTTGTGGCCAAATAGAAGGTGAAAGGCGATATATCAGAAAGCATTTGAAGTGTGTATACTGAACTGAATAAATACTTGGACTGACGGCCGATCACAATACCTCCAACACGTCAGTTCCGCCTTATAGGAACCACGACTTTTAGGTAGAACTGTCGGAATTTCCACAGCCTAACAGTTCCAACGATTGGCCGGAAGTCCACCTCACACACGTCAATTAGGCCTTTCAGACTTCACCTGTCCAAGGCCGATATGAAGGTGAAAATGTACATGTATGGGGGCCTTTCATATACGTGATAGAGACTGATGCTTGAATCGGTTACCTACAGGAGCTTGGGTGTTGCCTTGCTGATTGGTTTGCCCCCGTTTGACTAATTCCGTTAAAAGCAGTACATAGGGCTGGATTGAAAGCTAATGTCACGAGCTTGCTCGTGGCAGTGGCCCAGAAATGGGTTGGACTCTGTGGGGTAGTGAGTTTAATCGCCGACGAGTGATGACGCTGGCAGACGGATGGGGTTCTGGGCTTTAGGATCCGGGTGAGCCATTTTATGCTAAGGCCACAAGAATGATTTTTACAGCTGCGTTCAAGCTGTTTTTATTGCGTGAAAAATGTAAATCAAGTGGTTAAATGGTGGTATGCTAGACAAGCGATAAATATTGCACGTTAGATTCTGCTTCAAGGTCATGTTGCGTTGGAATGCACCGCGTTCCATTTTCCAAGTGACATATCCCGCCTCTCTACCTGCCACACGTGCGACGAAAATCGATGGACGCTCCTCTAACAGGTTTGTGCCTCCGTGTTCCTCCAATTGTAAATTCAAGTGTAACCCAAAGCCACGTTTACATGTGCTATGATAAGTGTTATATTGTTATTGCTAGTAATAATATTCGATATTCAAAATGAATGACAATGTCATATATTTTTATTATTAGCTAAGCAATTATCACACTCGTTGAAACGTTCCCGTTAATGGACTACAATTAATGATGTTACAGCCACAGGTTCCCATAAATGGGTGATAAAAGGTGCTCTGTCCCCATTATTACTCTAAATTATTTACTCTTTTTTTGAATTTTATGAAAATATAAAATTTTATGTTTGGGATTTGGCTGCAATTTGCTATCAACAACTTAAAATCATCAATATCTTAACTAACAAAGATAAAACTTATAAAATTTATATTTCTTCCCATTCAGTCATCACCAGATTTATTTTCTTAATTAGCTCAACATTGAGTTCAGACGCTCTAAAATTCCCTCCCGCAAGGTTAAATTCATGAAGTTTTATTTTAGAAGGGGAAAATGGGTATCCGATACGCTCCCTATTTGGAAAACCAACATGGGCGCCCTTGGTTACAGCCACACGCACCACGTAGCTTAGAATGGCAATTAATGTTTCTTGGTATAATTAAAAGGAACGATGTTTTACCGATTGAAATGTGAGCAACATTGAAGAGAAGACATGGGTGATAAGTGATTTAAATCACTCTGTTTAGCCTCTCTCTTATGAATTTAGCAGCTACGACTATGCTGCTTTTATCGCTCCGTCTAGCATCCCCCTGTTCGATTTTTTGCATTCGCGACTTTTGTATCTGGAATCCAAGAGGGAAAAATCGTTCGTGGGGCCTTAAGCACTAGCTCTGGAGCTAATCTTGACAGTTAGTAGTGAGTGAGCTAGAACATGGGTGCCTCCACTCGTACATAAGGGTGGCAGGGAACTACTTTCCCACGTGAAATGGGTGTAACTCCATTCCTACACACACAGGAAAGAGTGGAGATTGTAAGATCGCTTCTGTGAGTGGAAGTGAATAGCTACAGCTACTTACCTGGATGGGTGGAATGCACGAGTCCCCAGTATCGGAATTACCAGTCTATACTGGTAGGGGTGGAGGAGTCAATTCACTCCTCCCCGGATATCCGGCCTGTTCCGGATCATCCCATTCTTCAGGGTGGGAGGTTGGAGATTTTTGGGTACCGACTTAAAAACTGTCCAGGGGTACTTTTTCAACCAGGCTGTCTGGAGTGGACTAGCACGTAGGCCCTACGGATAGTAGGCCAAAAGATTTTCACCTAGTTCACGTGACTTAACCAAAACCTCCTAATGGTTTTTATTTCGTGGAGTAATAATAAAGAATAATATGTATGTAACAATCCCCACAAAGTCATTGTATTGAAGGAATATATTCCAAATTAAATAAAGCAAGTATTTTAACTCCAATACACATGCAGTGACACGTTTAGAGATTTCTGTCTCGTTAAATATGTCTCAACGATCTGTTTGTACAGTTGAAAATTGGCCACCTACTTCATATTAAATTTATTCTTAGTGATACATTTATTATTTACCACATCCTTTACCATTTTTTTGTACTACTAAATTAATGTAGTGACATTTTGTAGATTAAAATACAAAAATAAATATATGTTGTAAATATTTGAGAGACACCTAAAAGGTTTCTGCATATAAATAAGATGTGACACTATGTCGTTTGGAAATTGTTGATTTATAAGTTTTCTAGAAAATTATGACGTGTCAAATCCTAATTTTCTCAAATTATAATTAATATTCTCTTTAATTCTACAATACAAATTTAAATCCTTTAATCTTTAAACGTTCACAAATTAATTTATTATTCAATTCAAGTGATCAATTCCAACACGTACTGTGTTCCATTTAAGGTTCTGATTGAAACCAGGAATATACTCACTCAACATTATCATACCTCGAGAATACTCCTGTGATCAAGAGCCAAATTTTTGGGATTTGTTCAATAAGAATCATACTGTATATTATGTACCCATATGTTATTTAACAGTAATTACGTGAGGATTTACAACTACTTTCAACGGTTTTAAGTTCCAGATTAGTGTAATGCATTTCAAGTGAGGATGTAGAGGGCGCAAGAAAAAGTAATTGTTTTTGCTGATTAATATAAAAACTTTTGTTGATCAAAATAAATCAAATTTGATTTCAGTACAAGCATAAGATTTAAATTCTCTTCACATGGTGATATAAACAGTTTTTGAATATATGTCAAGGTGTCCTGAAATTTAATCAACTTTTTCACTTCATTTTAAAAGTTTTTCATCTAATTGCACTATTCTCATAGAAGCTATACAAAACATTTAATATCACCGTGTGAATATGATTAAACTGTGCTTATATTGGAAAATATTTCATTTATTCTTGAAAAGAAAATGTTTTGCTATAAAATATACAAAAACACAGGCCTTTTATTGATTTCCCTACATCCCCAACTTAAAACAGTATATTTAACTCAGCTAGCAATTAAACCCCCTTGCATTCCAAAGAAGATAAGGATCGATCTCTTAGATAAAAAAATGATTACATTTATTATATAAGAATTTGATTTTCAAATATATTAAAATTAAAATAAATTTTAATTTAACTTATAAAATTTAAACTTTAGAATCTCTTCCCACAAAATTCGTAGTAGAATAATTATTCGGAAAATATGTATTTTTTTTATAATTTAATGAAAAGTTGTAAATTAGTTTTTCATATTTAATCCATAGTAATTTTTTACAATATTAGCTTTGTTTTATTGTATTTATACTCGCTTAACACTTTAAAATTTGTGTATTTAATATAATGATTTAACTCACCATATTATAATTATGTATTATTCAAAATTTATTAGCTATATGATGAGTATTAAAATGTATAGCAATAAAATGAGTTTTTATAATTTCTTATCGAATAAAGTTGTAAAATTTATACTCTCTCTGTCAAAGTTATAGCATGTTTTCAAAAATAAAGCATTAATATGTAAAGTCTAACTAAGATAAATGCAAAACCATTATTGAATGCAAAGTCTTTGTCACAAGATTTCAAATTCTTCTTATACCCACACATAAAGTTAAATAATTATGAGACTTTGAAGTTTTACCTCCCAGATAATTTAGCTCTTACCTCTATATACTAAGCTTTGTGGTATCGCTGTGCAACAGAAGGGGTAAGATGCCAAATATACACAATTTATTAGTGTTTTGTATAAGCTCCTGCGCTCGCTTTTCTTTAATTATGTAAGTCCTATTCTCGTTGTGACAGGAAAACCGAATATCATTTCCAAGCGTCTGACTCTGTTATTAGACTGCTGATACATATACATTGTAAGGACTAAATTCATTAAATAGTTATATCAGGATTATATTGTACTATTCTTCGACGTTATTCAGGATATGAGAGATAAGTAGATTAAGAATGCCACCTACTTAAATGAAAATACCCTCTCACTGCGGTCATTTATATGGGAATTACAATTCTGAAACTCCTAAACCACTAAAACAATTATTAACAGTCCCAAAAATTTTGTTTTGAGACTGAATGATTTTTTTTATTGTTTGTTTGAGAAACTATTTGTTTTGATCTCAGAACTACGATTATTTGCGGGAAAAACTATGAAAAACCGATCTTATTTAAGATACTTATATACTTTTTTTTTTAAATTTTAAAATTTGAAACAAATATTTGTAATTGTTTATAAACCTGTAAATACCCTTCCCCTCTATTTTGATGGTAAGCTTGTTTTGAATTTATAAACCACTTATTAGATAGAGAGGTATGCCTGGACATCTCTGACACGTATAAGTAATCATTTCGTTATGTTGGAAAACTTAGGTAAGATTTTTATAGCATTAAAATGTAATTATTTTATAATTAAGTCTAAATGCATTGAGCGAATGCATTGATTTGTACATACTCGATCCACACACACATAATCTATCCATCCATTTAAATATATATTAAGATGGTACTTTATCTATAGTATATTAATAGTAGAATAGCTTCTTGGAATTATGAACATGTGAACAGCAACACTGTTCTATATTGCATTGTTGGGTTCCATTTCACCATATTACATGGACAAATATTGTAACAGTAAGTATGTTTTATTTCAAATTAAGTCAAATCTAATTTTAGATAGTGTCTTCTTGAAGAAATAAATAAAAAAACAAATATGTTTGTGCTTTTCTGAGAGGTTTTCCGAAGTAAAACAATATTTTTTAAGGAAACCTAACTTTGTCTAAAGAATCTTTGAAAAGTATGTAGGCTGATGCAAATAAATATTAACGATATAGAGTAAATATAAGTATTTATTTGATAGGACGATATACATCAAAATTAAGCCATATATAATTAGCTGATAATTTAATATGCATTTTATTAATTATTCATCAATGTGATGACACTTTTTATAGAGAATGAAGATTTGTTAATCAACATATTTTATTCTATTCTATTTGCTAAATCTATCCTCTATATTTAGGGTTAAATTTATCATAATATAAGTTGATTAAATTTGGTTGTTTATTAAATAAGTGAATAACCACATTAATTAAACTTTATATTTCTCTGATAAACACTAAATATTTTAACAAAATTGTTAATAGTAGTAAAAGGTTAACAGTTTATTTATAGATTAACTTTATAATTTAGTTTTAGCATAAAGGTTTCAATCTGATAAATAATGTTGTCAATAGATCCAAAACTCACACTTTTAAATATTTTGATAAGATAAAAATACTTCACTTCAAATATCTCTAGTATTAACTTTAGTTTCTTCATCAATAATTCACAAGTTGCAACAGCAAGAACTTATATTATAAGTTTAAGCATCTTGAATAATTTTTTTCAGTATTAAAAAATAGTGCATTATTATGATTAATTCGAACTTAAGAAAACATTGTAAAACGTATTTTTTTCAAATAAAACAAGAATAAAACTAATCTTTTAACTCGACAAATGTTACTTAATGTTAAATTAAAATGGAATAATGTTGTCTAAAAAAGTTGAAATAGGAATACTGAGCACATATGAGTAATACATAATATAGATTGGTGCTATGATAAGTATTTATATGAATTACTTAACGTTCACTTTCTGACCTGACTGATTTTATATCAGCAAACGAGAATTTTGATGAACGATGGTGAAAGGGCCTACCAATCTTGCCGGAAAAGGGATTTCTACATGCCTTCAAGGTTTATTTTACATGCCACAATCGATATGGTACCGAAGGCTTTACTTCCTCTCCGAAGGAATTAGTTCTATGGAATTTTATCAATCAATAAATATTCGTCAACCTAGTTTGAATTTGAACCCATGAACATTGAGTCATAAGGCAACCATTTTACCCTAAGACCACCAAGGTAGATCATAATTATAATAGTATAGACTGGTGGTATTCATCTTCATGTTCACGTACCCCTAGATATAGTTTATTTTCAACTTTTACCTTCCAAATATTTATGGTATAGTTCAAGTAATACATATTCTGTAATCTACATCTATAATTAAACTGGCTCTCACAAATCACGTGTTTTTAGTGTTTGGATCTCTTAGGGCTGACCATAAATCTGGCATTGATAATTAAATGTTTACCAGAAAGCAAAACATATATTAAATGTTACATATCCCCTAATATATATTTCCGTACCCCAGGTTAAATATTACTGGTATAGAATTTTTTTCCATCGCACCTTCCTACTTCTCCAGAATATTCGCATTTTAATTTCATTAATTAGGTTGGAATCTGAAGGGTAGAAATTTTAGTATATGTCCCCACATTGTTAGGGAGTAATAATCAAATATGAAAGAGAGACTCATTTCACCTGGATGGAATCTGAACCTTGTCTTCCGCTTCATCAAAACACCAGTCAAAAGTGAGACTGACATCTAGTCCACGTGCTCACTGGTACGGGCTATTACGTAGGTGATATCATCTTATGCCGGGATCACGATCAACTTAACGTAAAGGACCTCGTGTGTTTAAATGGAAGTGATCACGATGTACTTAACTTAACGTTGACTTGCAGTTAACTTAACGTAAGAGATGTCTTGGGGGGTCTTTTACTTTACTTTGCGTTACTTGGAGAGTATCACGTCATCTAGCCAGCAAATAAATATGCTAGTGACGTCAACAGGGCTATTTAGTAATTCATTTGTTGGTATTATGACCAATGTTTTCTCTTTAGCGTAAGTTCTAGTGATCAGACATTGAAACCAAATAATTAAACTAAAATAGGGAACTAAATTCAGCAAAAAAGTTTAATAACAAATATTTATTATATTGATTGAAAACTGTAAACATTCACAGATCATCCATCACTTTACAAATAGTACAAAACCACAGATCATACTCGAGAATGCATATGTTTGGCTCGAGTTTTTACGTTAAGTTAAGTGAATCGTGATCACACATAAGTTAAGTTAACTTTAAGTTACGTTAACTTAACGTTAAATTGATCGTGTTCTTGTCACTACCCCATGGATAAAGCGTAGCTTATGTGATAGAGCTAGAAACAAGTAACATAGATGTTTGTTATTGAAAATAAATTAATGTAAGGAGTATAAATCTCAAATATTATTTCTTAAAAATAACAAAAGAGAAAATGTTGTAGCTAATATTTTAGTTTCGAATGACGTAGATGTTCTGAGCTAAATATTTTGGTACCATCTCACCTATTCATATTATTTAATTTGTGTGTTAATTTTTATACTTTTGGTGTCTTCACAAAATCATAAGCTTTGCACACTTATCAATGGAAAACTCATTTAGCGCTACACTGGTGACTAAGACCCAATCTTACAGTATCATGTTATTCTATTCGGTAGGGCACAGCATAAGGTTAAGTGATATCAACCACTTCTTTTGGTTTTACAATGTTTGGTTAGCGCCAATATCCACGTAAAAGTGCCTGTAAAGTTAACGTGAAGCATACCTTCCGATTAGCAAACATAGCGCGCACATTAACAACATTAAGTACACCACCACACTATTTCAAGGTTAATGTTATTATTACAGTGAGATTACAATTATCTATACTATGAAATGGGTGATTTATTATATGCTGATCATATTTTTTAAATGATTTACAAGTTCAAAAGGCCTCCAAGACTTCGAAGACTAAACATATACTTGGAATGAAAGAATTTCCTAGAATTTTATAACTAGGAAGAATTTATTTTATATTTTCGTTTGGACAGAAATACAGTGCTATAAATTCTTAAATTGATTGAATGCCAATAAAAAAAAGGTTATATCATCGTTTGTTTATTTTCAATCCTTTGTATATATATATATTAATTAGATCAGCAACATTTCCTCTGGCTCGCAAAGATGTACACTTCATTAACGTTTATTATTTTCAATGAACATTTAGCAGGAAAATAAATTTTATAAAAGATAGCAGATAACCTTACTCAGACGTAATAAATTGGACTTGATTTTATTGATTTGTTTTCATAGCATTTTCATAGACAATGGAATGAATTTCTTATATTCTTTATTGTTAAATTACACCTATAAAAAGATTTGAAACAAATCTAACATTACGAGAAAGTTAATGATAAGGACTAATGGAAGGCAGCTGTTCGTAACTTGTCGATTAATTCTAAATAGTATTGTAAAACACAACACCAAGTTTAACCAATGGTTAGACTTTACCGAAACGTCGTTTTTGTCCAAGGAGATCATATTCCTTGCCAACCTCATATTATGTAAAAGGTACAGTACATATATAATTAACAAACGGTAACATTATTTATTTCCTATAATAATACAAGGGAAGGTTAAAATAGTATCATATTATTATTCAAGAATTTCTTTTGTCTACATTATTTTGTTTACCATCTGAAAATAACTTTTAGCTACATAAATTATGTTGAGATGATTACGGTGGAATCTATAGTAATAATAATAATAATAATAGTTAGCACCGCGTCTTACTACCCGTTTGGGTTATACGCTTTAAGTACTAATTACGCTAGTGGATTAGGAGTTGGGAAGGTTTAATTAGAGGAAGTGAACCTGCATTTGCGTGGAGGGAGAGTGGAAAACCATTTAGGAAAAACCACCCCCAGTTCACCCGACCGAGATTCGAAC
>CABFOW010000389.1:184088-289200 GCA_902141385.1 Timema californicum
ATGTTATGTATCATAGCTTGGAATTAATTTGTTCAAAAATAGGTTTTCTGTAAAATAACCCCCAAGTAAGCCTTTCTCAGAAAAAATAATACAACATATTGTTAATCACAATGAACACTATTCATAAAATTATAATATATCCTATTTTGAAATTTTTTCAGACCATTTAAAATAAAATAATCCAAAACAAAATTTTTTGTTGACAGCTCTAAAATTATTGTAGTTAAATTTTTTTTATTGGGCATGAAAAACCTTTCTAAGATTTCCATTTTGTCTTAAATATTGTGAGCAGATTTGAAAATATTACAAGTTTGCTAAAATATAACATCAGTAAACCACTGGTACCCTTATATTAACGTATTTTATAAAAATCAAAATACATCATTAACATAACATGTAGTATAGTTGGCCATTACTAGTTTTAAATAAAACAGTGAGATATTATATCTTCAATAATTTCAAATTTTTGAAAAATCAATTTTTATAAGACCAGATGATCCCTTTAGTAATAATAATAAAAAATTACTCAGAATATAAAAAATAGATACATAATTTAAATGAAATTGTCAACTCTTAAAATATTCTAGTCTTAAAAAATAGGTCTTCAGAAATCAATACTTAATAAAACGCAAAAAAAAAGTATACAGTTTCATTAATCACACTCCGTAGATATCAATTTTAAATCAATCAAATCATTAGAGTTTCATTTTCGAAATATTTAGAGTTTTCCAAAACCTCTCATCAGTAAACTGCACCTTAAATAAATTTACCCCATAACAAGGTATAAATTGCTAATTTTTAGGTAAAATACTTTCTTGATTTCAATTTTAAACAAAATCAACCAAGCCATATCTGAAAAGTTTTGAATTCAATAAAATCACCCATTAGTAAACTATTCTTAATTTGAAGGGCAGGGTCGAAGTAAAAAAAAAGTCCTGAGGTATAGCCCTATAAAATTTAACCATAAAGTTTAAATAAAACCCATCAAACCATTTTGGATCCATGGCCAAGACAAACAAACCTACAGACAGACAGTTGTAAAACATATATTTTTGGGTTCGGGTTCACTTAAGACTTAAAGATTAATATAATCCAGTAATATCTATTTTTTAACGATTACAAGACTTTTTATTCATATGAGAAGGCAAGACTATTATTCAAATTAAGATTGTGCTTATGGGTTCTAATAAGTGAGTTATTCTTTAAATTGGTATTGATCATGAATTAGAATTTTTTTTAAATATATTTACTCCTCAAACTTTTCCTCACCCATTTTTTATCTTCTCTCAAACTCCCAAGGCACAATTGCTGAAATGGTGTGGTACACCAATCTGTCGTGGTACACCGGTTGAAATACGCTCTTCTGCACTATCAGGTCATTTTCATTTAGCTTTTGGTTTGTACTCTATTTTATAAAATGTGGTATTCAATCAAAATCATCAATAATCGTTTCAAAATAAAATACTTAAAGAGTTTAGTCTTTATTACAAAAACAAATAAACTTTAGTTATCTGCACGTTAGTGTTTATGATGCAAGATGCCATAAAAATATTTAAAAATATCAAAATATGAAGATAAGTATTAATAGAGTAATGAGCTAAAAGAGTGCGTGTTTTTAGAAATGATATACACCTGAACACACTGTGATATTTTTTGAGAACGTGTGACCTGTGATTTATTTATTTGTAGACTACCCCCCAATTGTTTGGCAAAATGGAATAAAACCTACTATTTTTCTATAGTTTACGTTTATACGTCTTATCATCCAAAAAAATACCCCAGAATATCTATGTGAAAGTAGAAATTTTTTAAATAAAATAGAGCCAGCAAATTTTAACAATTCTCTAGTTCACAAAGATACATATATGTTTATATGTATATATAAATTTAGATAATGTGAATACATATATTATTTATTTTCCTATTAATACGTGCTTGCACGCGCTCACACACATACACACACATAAACACACACACATATTGCTAAACAATTTTTTTAGAATTTGTTTTTAAGTTAAAGATATTTTTTTAAATATATATCTTAATATATATTTCTTTACAAAATCACAAAAATTTCTCAGTACCTAACTACTTTATATCAGAAAACAAAATTTAAAGTTAGAATAGAAAACTGTTTTATTTATTTGATACCAAACAAGCTCTTTGTCAGCGTAGCTTCCATTTGTTACATTCGAGTCTATCAACGGACACTGGAAGGATTCTTTTTCCTTTTGTGTGTGTGTTTTTTACGGTGAATAAAACGTCCTTAGTAGGACTAGGGTGTAGTAATCACTGTTAGTGCGATTCTATGTCCTCCTTGTAGGTTAATTCACACAGGGATTACATCCTTCCGTGGAAAACTACACGCGATTTAGGGGGAAAGAAGAGATAGAGAGAAAGAAGCTTTCTGACACTGTTTTCAACAAAATTTAAAACACGATCCATTCACACAATTTAAGAGTTAAAAGACTAGTAGAAAATAAGGACAGAAATGGTTGGATTATATGCAAGCAGGTTTGTTATCGGTCATATGGACTTGAACCTATTCTCCACCGATATAGATAATTTAAACAACGTTATTATTTTTATTTACTCATTTATAGAAAGTATTATGATCAAAACCTTTTTGTACCGCGATACCTAAGATGGATCTTGATGTTTTACGTTTAACACCGCTAAAAAAGAATTTTAAAAAATTTAAAATTATTCTAACTAGTTCAAAAAGAATAAACTAAGCGTTTTTTTATATGGCAGAGTGTTTTTGTTTTAAAAATATCACTTAGTGGTAGTTTAATTATAATTGATTTCTAAAATATGAGTTTATAAGTGGACTCATGATGATATTTTTCCAAGATTTTATCAGCAAAACGATTCAACTAGCAAAATAATATGGTGTTTGTTTGAATAAAACATATTATTTGTTAGTAGTTCACTGACAGTTATTAGAACATAAGTTCTAAACAATAATAAGCTGTTTGATAAATTGTATATGATGTTGTATTGACATTTATTTTGAAAATATGTTCCCATTATCTCATGTTTAGCTAAATTTTAACTTTATATTTTCTGTGTTACTACATTACGAGAGATAATAATGATTTTAAATAATTAGTAAGAGTGTGAGGAAGGTAGTTTATAATATTAAATAATTAGTAAGATGGTGAGGAAGGTAGTTTATAATATTAAATAATTAGTAAGAGTGTGAGGAAGGTAGTTTATAATATTAAATAATTAGTAAGAGTAGTGAGGAAGGTAGTTTATAATATTAAATAATTAGTAAAAGTGTGAGGAAGGTAGTTTATAATATTAAATAATTAGTAAGAGGGTGAGGAAGGTAGTATATAATATAAAATATTACCACCTTAATAAGGTTAGAGTTTAAGGTTAAAAACAAACAAGTACAATTAGAATTTGGAAGTTCAGTCTGATTCAAATGGCTGAGATTTGATTCCAAAACTAGTTTTTGTTACACATCTATTATTTTCGAGGTGTCGGTCGCTAAGATAACAAAACATTAGTTAATATAATAATATTCTTTGAGTGACTAACTACGGTGTGGACATTTCATAAAATAAATACATACTAATATATTATGTCATGTTAGAAAATAAGTATTATTTAGTAGTTTTAATATTGCAATAAAAATATATAATAAAACATTGATTTAATATTTTGTATATAAAGGGACTTTACTGATTAAATTTAGTTATTTAACTGAACTTAAAATGTCGTTAAAATCTTGGAAATTTAAATCTGCATTTATGGGTACGTGTAATAAATGATATGATTGTTTATTCTATATTATAGACAATAGAAATATTTGGGTTTGAATCACGGGTGAGTGTAATGAGTGTGAGTTTTAATAAATTGTATTTCCACTCCAGAAAATAACGGGTATGATTGCTCTAAAGTTCACCTTTCTTGTACCAACCCATTAGTTTGGTTAAATTAGGATAGTCACGTTTAGGATAAGGTTCAAATTAAATTTAAATTCAGATAGTTATAAGAGGATCCATTATTTAGAATATATCCAAATTAGTTTTAGAACTAAACGTATTTCAAGCTATCTATAGACCAATACTATTCATTTTATTTTCAAATTGAAGGATATATTTATGAAAATTTGCTTAAATGTATACACTAATGTGATTTAAAATTTCATATTTACATTTGCGACTGCTACTTTATTTAAAACAAAATCAATTTGAATCATAATACACGTTTATTATATTCGACTGTTTTTATTAATACAATCTAAATAACTTATTATAATAATATTTGTTTCCATTCTTTCTTTTTACAATAAACTGTTGTTCATTTGTAGAACAAAGTCTTCAATCAAGTTTTATTACTCACAATTTTCTTTGTCCTTCTTTCCTCTCCAACCATCCTCTGAGACTCACTCTCTTGAACTGAAATGCCTTGAATTGCTTGCTTTTATACGCACTTCTCTTTTCTTTTTTTATTTGTTCATCTTACCAAACTCATGATTTCTTAAAATCATTGACGCCTCCTCGCTTTCCTTCTGCACTTGAATGCTCTTAATTCTGATTCCGAGATTACAATTTCCGTCCTATCATCTATAGACCCCCAACTATCCTACATTTCCCCTCCCCCTCACTAATACCCACCTACCCCCTCAAGGAAACCTTCTTAAATAGCGTTTCTTTGTGTTCCTTTAAATCCTTTAAATGACTCGTTTTGCTCAAAAAGCGTTTGCTTCTCGTGAAAACTAACATAAAGAGGTTCAAAAATCAGTATGCTGTTTGAAACACGCCGGGTCTTTAGGGTCTAACCAAACCCACCCAATATTTACTCTACCAATAATTCTTAAGGGTTGTGAAAACGCTTTACCAGTTTCTTTGCGGCTTTGTCCTGTTTATTTTCCCCTCAACAATTTTCAATCTTCAACCCTTCCAGTTTATCCGTATTTATTTAAATTAAGGAGGATTTATTGTTTATATGTCCCAACATTTTGTTTAAAGAGAGTTGGGAACCATTTAAGTCAATCTATATTAACGACACAGAACAAATATACAAACCCCGACCTCCTTGTCAACGTAAACCAATTAATGATCTTGTTTTCTAAATATATTATTTTGATTTATTCTATAGCAATGGATGTTTACCTATTGGTGGAATAAACAAAAACATCGGTGGTTATTAATCCTCATTAATTTAAATAAACACTGATAGCCTGGAAGGTATGAAATTTGGAAATGGTTCAGGGGAAAACAAACAGGACTATATATATTTATTTAAATAAGAAGATAACTTAAAACGCTAACGTGCCATGTCCTCATTCAGCTACCAGAATTTTACCACACACACACACACACACACACACACACATACACACTCATATACAAACACACATGTATATATAAACTAGAATTTTCTTATGAATATGAATACAATTCTTCTAGATTAGGGAGGATAGGGTGCGTTCGTGTTTTAAATTATATATATATATATATATATATTAAATTGAGAGATACAAATAAATGCAATTTGTGACCCTTGATATATTACAGTGCATATACACTACTAGAATAAGGTAAGCATATTAGTAAGCGTTTTCATAATAATATAATATATTTTATTATTTGTTGCATTATTTATTAAAAATTGGCATAGTATTTTCTAGATATTCTTAATTACTTCAGACAGTAAAAACTTTATATTGCACAGTTTCAAAAATATTAACAGAAAAATCCTACCATTAATATAATACACATTCAAGGCACATCCATCCATCGAACTGTATAGATATTGCTACTGGAATTGGCTACATGTCGATATTTTGCTTGGCTTCTAAACTTTTCCATCTACCCTGCTTCTTTCCCTCCCCCCCTCTTTTTTTTTAACTTGCAAGTATTTGAAGAAGGAAATAAGTTAGATTGCTTCGTGGCTTCAATCGATATTCCATCTCGAAGGTCACAGTTTTCTTGAAATAAATACAAGCAACGAATAAGTTTTTCGCATGTCCTCGACTTGTCCAAGAATATAAGCGTGGTTTCTAGAAATGAAATTGGAAAAAAAAAATTAAGGGAGGGGAGTAAATTGGAGAGGGTTGAAAGGAGTTGATTTAGTTTAGTTAGGGATGGGTTAGAAAAGGGAAGGGGGGAAGGCTCGCAGCTTTTGTGAGCGATTAAGAACGCTCGCTAGAATGACAAACGCAATCGATTAGTTTTGTCAGTGCCTCAAACTTTTCTCTACCTTTGGTATTTCTTTTTTTTTTCCTTTCTGCTGTTTTTAAGAACGATATAAAATGGGATGAGGATAAAAAAAAAGAGTAACAAAAATAAAAGGAAAGACCAGTGAAACATCTTGCTCAATACAGACCCAACGAGCTAATAGCAAAGTTAAGTTAAGTTAAGTAAAGTAAAGTTTCGTATAGGTTGTCTTTAAGTTCAAAATTACTAAGCGTACTGAAAGTTACACGCTCCAACTATTCAACACGTTTACGTTAATCCAAAAACCTTTCTCGTTCGTTTAACACTAAAATGTCTCCTTATTAGAGATAAAGTTAGACCAACGCTTTTAGTTTGTTTATGATTGAGTTTAAAATAAAATACATAACCTCACCACACAAGCGAGCTATACCGACTAACTGGCCACCGCTCGTTGGTGAAGATAGTGGCAACATTTTCGGTTAGAGGGTGTCATTTGGTCAGTACAAAGAGTACTCCGGCCGTTAATCCTAGTTTTCTAGACTGGAGCCGCTACTTATTTTATTCAAGTAGCTCCTAATTTGGTCTCATAAGGGTGAACTGACCCTGTTCCAGACACGGTACTTCAAAGAAAAATCTGTAAGCACCAGGGATCGAATATTTGAAAAAAAAAATTGAATTTATTTCATTCGAAATATAGCTATTATTACATAAATATCTTTAATTTATTTTAATTTTTTTGTTTTTAATATTTGCATTTTATTTGTAATGTGTCTTATGTTACTCCCATTTGATTGGCACTAGATTCATACTCTCAAGTCTCAAAAATGTATCTTCAATTTAATTTCTTATATGAATAAATATCGTACATATCTAATTGTCATGTAATTTTATATATTTTAATGTTATGATTATTTTTACGTTATGTATATTAATTTTTTTATTACTATAAAATCTTCTTTAATTTTATTAAATTAACTAATTGATTTATATTCTCGAAAATATTCTTTTTTATCTCTTAGGTTTCACAATTTTACATTACTTATAAAAATATGAAACAATTAGTAAAAATTAAAGCTAAAATTCACGCCAAATATATTTTGATATAAAATTAAATGGGTTAAAAACAAATATTGATCCTTACTCAAATAAATAAATAAATAAAGCTAATTTCTGCCAGTGCTACAACTCACAACAGAAAGTGCTAAGATAATTATTACGGATTATTTTAGGGGTTTTGGAGCATGTTAACTTCTATTGTCTTAATAAATAATTCAATACGAACACATTTCCAACAAGTAGGCACACCCACCACCTGTTTTAATAGACTTATTTTACATCAAATTAGTGTTTCAAGGAACCCTTAAATCTTTTTATAAATATACACTTTACAAAACCATTCAAAAATATGTATACTTGTGTCAAATGTTTCTATTTGTTTTTGCTCATTATTACATGTCAAGTATATTCGCAAATTTAAACTAATGGTATAGAGAAAAGTAAATAAATAGTTCATAGGAAATATATTCTTATTTTCTTGATTTTTGTTTCTAGTTGGATTGATAGGGATTTATTTTGGTATTAGGTTTATTTATAGGATATATATATATATATATATATTTGTTATAATTTTTTGACGACATCTATTAAACTATACGTTCTATACGTGATTTAATTACTCTGATGAGTTAAGAATGGGTAGGGTTAAATTTAGAGTAAAGTTACTCGAAGATACATATGGAAGGTAGGGAAACATAATTAAGTAAAAAACCACCTCATTAAACACATCAAGACTCGAACTAGCACTGAACTGGAAAAACAGACCACATGGACCTGACACTCAGTATTTGTGCCCACCAATACGGATAATTTCAAACAAAATCTCTTAAACTCAGAGAGTACATGATTTGTGACTCACAATATTTCTTGTCCTAGGATTACTGGGCAGTATGTTCTTTTTTTCGGTCTTGTCATCTCGCCTTAGGTCCTGACACTGTTATCGGTGCCTGACCCCATTGAGAAAGAAGGCTGATAGGGAGGATGTTAGACTTTCCCTTGCCTCCACAAACACACACACATATATCTTCAAGAAGTCCCCTCCCAGCACATGTATCGAGGAGGGTAAAGTGTGTTCTAATGGGTGCCTTGGGTGTCGTTGAATCTCCAAAGTCATGACGCCATCGCCTTGAGCTGAAGACGTTTGTCCTCATCTCTGTAGTCGAGTTTGAAGTCAAGGAGAAGAATGACGGCTTGGTCGGTTGAACATATTGGCTGACAAATTCAACACTTTAAAATTTAAACTTTTAAATAAAGACGACCTTCTGAAAATTGAAAAATGACACCTGCACACGGGAATCGAACCCGGGACATTTGGCTTAATACGCCACTGCTCTACTCACTGAGCTATCAAGGCTTCGTCTCGTGACCAGTGTCATTATTCACTCATATTTTAAGGCAGAGTCTATGATGGACGTGCGGATATCATCGGCTACAAATGTGCTATTTTTATTAAAATCACGAGCTATCAGATGACGCAGCCACCTTAGACTTGGAAGTTGGCGGGTTTGATTCCCATGTCCAGGTGTAATTTTTCAATTTTCAGATATGATATCTAGATGGAGTAATCCTCATTAAAACGCATACATATTAGATTTGGCTGATTGATTCAAAGATAACCTTATTCCGTTTATAATTTAGCTTTAGCTGAATTTTCCACGACTCTTAAATAAAAAGCATGACCCAATCAAACAAATTTTCTAATTTTTTATATTAGTTTTCAGAAAAAGATTTAAAATACCTAATAGTTTTACAATAATTTACCCTAAGTAAGCTTTCCTAATAAAACCATACACATCTTCCTTCAAATCACAAAATAAACCTCTTTTAAATTACATTTTAGTCCAATTTGATCAAATATTTTAAGCAAATCTCAAATTTTACGCAAAAAAGAATTATTATTTTGTAAAACATCCTAAAATAATTTAATTTGTAAATTATAAAAACGTATTATTATTTATTTATTGTGAAAAATTATTTCAGGAAACGCATTTTATGATCTATATTCAAGGCCTTATTTTGAATTTTTTTAAACTTTCTATAATTTGTCGTAAGAAAACTATCCGTAGATCTTTTTATTATTTTTTTATAATATCGACCGTGTAAAATAGAATTAGGTAGACCTATAATTAATAACACTGTAATGTGAGTTAATATATTGATACATTAATAGCCAAACTCAGTTGGTTTGAAGTAAAAGGATGTCCTAACAGACAACTGTGAGGGTGATCCAAGACATGACGTAATTCATTGTGATCTTAGTTCCGCCACATGAGAGCCTAGAGGTCACCGAGAGGGAGAGGGGGAAGGTGGGTTGTTGAGTAAGATTTCATGTCAAGGAAATTGTCAAGTGATTTTGTTTTAAGTTAGACAAAGCAGCGAAAAAAAAGAATACTTTTAATCAAGAGCGATCTAAGCGTGGGAGCGTTTAAATGGCCAAGTGGTGTCATAAGAAGTCATAAAAGGCCCCAGGAGGATCCTATTTTGGCTGTTAATGTTGCTCCTCTAAGGAGGAACAGTAATATAGTGCCACCTGATCTTGAAACAATTTATTTGATTTGTTCTACATGATTACTTCCATCCTCTACGACTGGTGATCTATTTACAGGTTTATTTAGTTACAGTTTTAGTAACAGACCAGTCTGTAATCATTAACCACAACGCAATAAAAATCCACTAGACGATCACATTCAATTTAATTTACCTTTAACTTTCAGTAAATAGTGACAATCATATGATAATAAATCAAGGGCACACAGAAAATTGACTAAATAAACTTAATAAACATTGTCCGCCATTTGATTCATGTGTTCCAATCTTTGTATCTCTCATGAATTTATTTTTTCCACATCTTCGTCTATAATGTTATCTGGCCAAACTATCATATGCTAGTATATGGCCTACCATGTTAATTCTTCTTGGTTCCATAACGTTCCAAAGTTATATTTATTGATTTTCTTTTCCTAGCACTTCCGAGATAATACTATAAAACATATAATCAACAAGTTTTAGCAAAATTATATCAAATCATGATAGTTCTGCGGCCAGAGACAGAAAAACAGATATAAGATATTATAAAATCCCCTTTATTGGTTTCGGACACAAATAAAACGTAAAGATTCATCATTATCTAGAGGTCCAATATGTTCACGACTACAATACTTTCTCTTAATATGATAAAGTAAAGACCAACTTAAAAGTAAATTTCAATTAAATGATGATAAATGAAGGGCACACAGAAAATTGACTAAATAAACATAATAAACATTGTCCACCATTTGATTCATGTGTTACAATCTTTGTATCTCTCATGAATTTATTCTTTCCACATCTTCGTCTATGTTATCTGGCCAAACTATCATATGCTGATATATGGCCTAACATGTTAATTCTTCTTGGTTCCATAACGTTCCAAAGTTATATTTATTGATTTTCTTTTCTTAGCACTTCCGAGATAATACTATAAAACATATAAACAACAAGTTTTAGCAAAATTATATCAAATCATGATAGTTCTGTGGCCAGAGACAGAAAAACAGATATAAGATATTATAAAATCCCCTTTATTGGTTTCGGACCCAAATAAAACGTAAAGATTCATCATTATCTAGAGGTCCAATATGTTCACGACTACAATACTTTCTCTTAATATGAGAAAGTAAAAACCAACTTAAAAGTAAATTTCAATTTAATAATTTTGTTATTTCTTTCTCAAGTGAAAATATAATTTTCATTGAATATTTTATAAAAAATAAACTATCGTCATGAATATCTAACAGTTCTTTACTACGTGATACGTGCCTTAGATTCATGATCTATGGTTACGGCCTACTTTATTCCGTTGTAAGTGTCCTAAATCCAGGAAACATGGCACAATTTTCAGTGATAAATGTCCTAGATTCATGATACATTGCACAGCTTTCTGTTATGTGTTCAAAATATATTTATACGTGACACAGATTTCAGTTATAAGTGTCCAAAATCTATTTATACATGACACAGGTTTTAGTTATAAGTTTCCAAAATCTATTATACATGGTACAGCTTTCAGTTATAAGTGTCCAAAATATATTATACATAGTACAGCTTTCAGTTATAAGTGTCCAAAATATATTATACATAGTACAGATTTCAGTTATAAGTGTCCAAAATCTATTATACATGGTACAGCTTTCAGTTATAAATGTCCAAAATCTATTATACATAGTACAGATTTCAGTTATAAGTGTCCAAAATCTATTATACATGGTACAGCTTTCAGTGATAAGTGTCCAAAATCTGTGATCCATGTTACAGCTTTCATTGATAGGTATCCTAAATTAGTGATGCACGGCAAAGCTTTCAGTGATAAAGAGTATTAAATCGTCTATCGTCTATTGTTCCATGACAAGTGTCCTTACACGCTGATACTACTATTTTAAGTCCTAATATGTTCTTTGCAACTTTTTTCTACTACTCTGTGTCAGATGATCTGTCATTTGCACAAATTAGACTCATAAAAATATCTACAACATAATCCTAATGGAGACCTTCACAACCATAATGGTACCCCTGTATACAAAAGCAGAATTTTTATCCATTCAACACATGTTTTGTGTCCCAAGTTGATTAATTTTTATTTTTTAATATATTTTAACAAAGTAGAGATTAAAATAGGTAGAATTTAATATATTCTATTCTCTCTCATGATAAATTCTCTTTGAAAAACAAACCTTTGTTTACCTTTCAAAGACTTTCTATGGTGCCATTAAAGCATGTATTTGGAATACATTAAATACTTCAAAAACAATACATTTTTACACTCGTATATACTGTATTTAGTTACATACACACAATAACATATTTAACTAAAACAAAAATGTATCTTGAAATTATTGTATTTCTATTCTATTTTCTCCTGAATATTTTTCACAAAACAGTTTATTTCATAAACGCCAACCAAACAGAGTTGTAATTGTTTATTTGGTATTGATGTGCTAATCATTTGTGTCAGTAGAAATTAGCATAATATTCACATTCAATCACACATTGGCGAACACAGGGAGAGTTCCTTTCCATCCGTTTCAAAATTTTTATTTTTAACCCAGCACATCCATGTACACACACACACACACACACACACACACACACATACACACATTCAAACACCCGTACCATAAACACTCGCACATGAATTCATCCCTTGCCACCCCACGAACTATCGCATCACATAGACACAATGCTACACATTTGGCCATTGTCACCTGTTGTTATTTGTTGCATAGATAATCACAGTTCCGCTTTCATTGATTTTTGGTCCTGAATAAAACTCGTCGTGTGTCAAACTCAGATTATCATATTAGAACAATGTAGGTGAAACCCTGGTGACTCACGCACGGTGAATAACACTTGTCAAAGAATGACATATTAAAAAATATGTACATGTTTATAAAAAAAACTCGTTGCTTTAGATTGTTCCCTAAGGTGATATTCACAACAGATAAAAAAAAACTCTCACAACATTCATGAATTAGTTTTGAAAATAATTGTGTCACAGGGATTTAACAAAAAAAAAAAATTACCTGTCTAAAAATGATAGGGGTGGTGTATTGATTAGCATTTAGGACTGACTCGATATTGAATGAGATGTCAACCCTTAATCCGTTTACCCTTTTCAAATAAAGTGATATCCGAGTAGTATTAAATTACTAATGTTTCTATTGACCTAGGTCAAGGGTTCGAATCTTGGTCAAATATATTAAAGTTGTTTTCTTTCAAGGTTGTTTCAACTAGTTTCTCTATTCGATTTATCTCATAATGTTGGTGCATTAAGTAAAAGCTAATCTCATCGTATTATTGTAGTAAATATAAAAATAGATTAAAATCTAGGGATGTAACTGGTATGATTTACTTCTCACTGTTTTCACACCCTTCCTAAATAATGCGTTCGTAGAGCATCATGCGCCCTTATTATCTGAGCATAGCAAGGTTTTGTTTTAATTTGACCAATTGGCATTTCGTCTGTTGGTCTAACCTCGTATTTATTACATGACAACTCTCAAATTCTATACTGAATCTTAATGCAATTGGGCAAATATATTATTTGAGCCTAAGCCACATATAAGTACACACTAGATAGACACTCAGCCTAACGGAAGTTTCGATGCTGTCCTTGAGACAGGTTGAGTACATCAACACTGGTCTCACTAATGTCAATGCTCAGTGATTAAAGCATTTCCATATATTATAGTTGTTAAACGACTCACTTTTAACAGGTTTATCATAAAGGTACCATTGTTATTATAATAGACAGTCCGCGCGAACGTTTTGTGAGGCAAGATTATGTTAAGAGGGTGTTGGGTCGCTACCTGAACCTAGTTTTGTGGAAACCGACCAATTGACTCGATATTGATATTACGTTCGTTGAGCATCATGCGCCCTTATTATCCGAGCATAGCAAGGCTTTGTTTTAATCTGACCAATTGGCATTTCGTCTGTTGGTATAACCTCGTATTTATTACGTGACAACTGTCAAATTCTATACTGAATCTTAACGCAATTGGGAAAATATATTCTTTGAGCCTAAGCAACAGATAAGTACACACTAAATAGACACTCAGCCTAATGGAAGTTCCGATGCTGTCCTTGAGACAGGTTGAGTAAATCAACACTGGGCTCACTAATGTCAGTGCTCAGTGATTAAAGCATTTCCATATATTCTAGTTGTTAAACGACTCACTTTTAAAGGTTTATCATAAAGGTACCATTGTTATTATAATAGACAGTCCGTGCAAACGTTTTTTGAGGTAAGATTATTTTAAGAGAGTGTTGGGTCGCTACCTGAACCTAGTTTTGTGGAAACCGGCCAATTGACTCGATATGGATATTTGTATTCTCTCTCTAGTGAAACCAAGTTTAAAATTACTATTTTTTAATCCCCTTGATGGCACCTATCGATACTCGTGTTGAATTGCTCAAGCTCTCCCACAGGGCACGGCCATTTTACCTGAGGCTTGTGGGTGGAGTGTATGTCTGAGGCCTAGGCCGAAAGATAAATGTATATGCTGTAATATTTAAATCTTGTTTATATTTTCAATATGACGACTGTTCAAATGTTCTTTGTTTGATAGGCCATATTAAAATATGAACTATTCTAATAAAAATGAGTTTAATCCTAATATTAGATAATGAAATAATCAATTAACTCACTAATCACAGTACATTAATTTTGTGAAAACAATGTTATTTTCAGATCAATAAACTTTGCAAAGGAACTTAGAGATGCCTGATAAATATGAACCTGAAGCATATTTTGTATATATGTGTATGTATGAAGTCTTACAATAACAGAAAGACAGGTGCTGATTAACTTTATGCAATATATACCTTTATTCCACAAGACATGCAGGAGAGTGGCTATGATCACTATTCAGAATTGCTTCCAGCCCGCTGGTTGTTCTACAGGATATGAGACTTATGATGCAGAGGATGAAATGCCATTCAATGAACTAATACGATTCATCAATGAGAGTTCTACGGAAATTGAAGACCTTATCGATACGGACTATGAAGTTTTACTGTCTGTTTTTAGGAACGCGTCTTACTACCCATAATAATAACTAAACTAGTGTAGTATAAATAGTAGACTACAGAGAAAATGTATCAGAATTTTTGAAGAGGGATTGTTGAAAACCATCAAGGAAAAACCTCCCTTGGCACAACCTACCAGGATTCAAACTCTCTCCCCATCACAATTTGTCCAGTTATTGAAGCCACCGTTGAGGCTGTGAGAGATATTAAAGATGACTAAGACGACAATTAAGAAAGTGTCTCGATAGTTAAAGAGGTGTTATAATATTTTAATACAATTCTAAGGTACATTGAGTGAGCATGAAATGTGAGATCTGGAGTGGAAAAAGGGTATTCTTATTATAATTATACATAGAAATATTAATTACAATGGTATACAGCAAGAAACAGCACATAACAGATTATTTAATTGTTAAATAAAATAGATTTCATGAATGTATTCTGTTAGTGATATTTTGTTTTGTTTGTCCCTACACTTACCACATAGTCTAAAGTTGAAAATCATTTCAGTTTTAGTTCACTTCGGACATATGTTGGTGGTTATAGAATTTTTATTGAGTAATACCTTTCTTATGGGTAATATAAAAGGATAAGAATACCAAATAATCCATTTTTAGAATGTTTGTCTCTTTGAGCATTTGTTTGTTGCCAGTAAACTCAAAAGGTACTCATCAGATATAGAGGGGATCCCTTCTGTTGAACTCCTTATTTTTCAGAGTACAGGGTTAACTATATACCATCACTCTACCTCATCGCCAAGCGAAGCAGTTTCGGAAGAACCGGGCGTAAGCAGCGAACATTCGTTGAGGCTGGTATTTAGGATATGAGCTTCAGCGTGGAGAGGCAATGTGTTACTCTATTGTTTATTGCGAGAAAATCCGTGGGCTAGTGCTCGTTATTAATAAAACTACAACATAAAATCTAAGAAGCACAACTTAATACCATTTGGTTAATATTTTGTTGTCTTACGCATAATGAGTTAAAGTTTTCATTTCATCCATTTAAATAAACGCACGAATATACAAAAGTACTAATTTCTTAATCTTGGTAACATGATTGAAAACCTATTCGTTATATCGCACTTCAATATATACTCTTAGGAATGAAAATATCGATCTTACTATTGGTAGTTATCTTGAAAACTACCAAAATGATTAGAGTTCATAAATTAAGCATTCAAATGATTTTTTATTAGTTTTCAAATATTAACTATCTATCTATAGCTATAGCGAGATCATATAGATAACTTTAATTATTTGTATTTGTAATATATATATATACATATATATAGATATAAAGCTAACCTAATACCTTTTAAAGAGATATTTTATAATATATATTTAATATTATTATCTTTAGCCTTATTAAAATAAGCACAACATTAAATATTAAAAATATGGATGGTAGTCCCCATACTTTACTGTCTCCAATAATAATTATTGTATCAAATCTTTGAGAATAATGTTTAATGTTACCAAACAGTAAACATTTTAACTCAAATTTAATCTATTGTTTTGTAATAATGCTTTTATTAAGTACTATCTAAATTGTAATATATTAATGGTCTTTAAATATCACCCTTGTTAATATTCCTTGGGCTTTATGATATTGCATTGTTTTGTACGTCTAGCTAGTAAAAGAAAAAAGTATTTTAAACTTCTTTCATATCAAGTTGCGTGATTATAGCTATTCGTGATTCCAAAAACTACTTTTCTGTTTGTTCTAACCCAATCTGCCCTATTATATCGGACATTAGGGTTCGTACAACCATTACTGGTGCAACACTTTACTTTACGATACTTTACTTCAAGTAAAGAACATTTTATATTTGTAGCATTGTAAACACTGTGACAGAGAATTTATAACTTTTTAAAGATATTTATACATTTAATGTTTTATAGGGTTTTAATGGATTGACCTCAACTAGTTACAGGACAATATCAGACTCAAGAACCAAGTTTATATTTCCCGTTGGCAAGAATGAAAAACCTATTGAAATTAAATATATATTTATACCATTTCCTTTAATCTTCACTATTTAAATAAGTAGGACACACTTTATGACCTGAAATAAGATGTGGTTGTGTGAAGATTTTAATCTTATATTTTAAAATGATTTTTTTTTACATGTATAACAATTGTAAATATTTCAATTTAATTGAACATTTAATATTATGAATAAAATAAAGAATTACTTACAAAGGTATTTGTTAGTTCAGAGCTTATTTCCTTCCAAGGGCTGCATTTGTGGTTTTATTTTTCACTAATTTTTTTTCGTCCCCACGTCTCATTATTTTTCATTAATTTTTTCGTTCCCACTTCTCATTACTAATTTGGACTATACGCCAAAGAACTATTTAATGTAAGGTGTTAGGACTGAGGATTTTTTAGTTTAGAAGAAGTGTACCAACATTTGTAGGTTAGAAGCTATTTTGTAAAAACAAATAAAACGGTAAGTGCACTTAACTGGCATTTGAAAACATATATCATCATATTCAGGAGTCTGGTTCATTGCTAGAGTGACGTATTAAAGGCCCACATGCAGGCCCAATTATCTCCGTAGACTTTCCTGCACGAGCTAGTTTTAGCCATGAAGATGGAGCAAGGAGGAGTTGATAATTTTTACAAACCACATTTTATGAGGCTCTAAAGTGCGGCCTGTACTATTTGGAGAAATTCTGGAAATTAGGATTGTGCAGTTAAGATGGAGCATCTTGGAGTTCCACGCAGTCTTCTTCTTGAAATATACGTGATTGAAATGTCATTCTTGAGTGAAGAATAGCTTTATTTATTTTAAATCTTTTAGAAATTTGTAATTTATGAGGCTCTAAAGTGCGGCCTGTACTATTTGGAGAAATTCTGGAAAATATGCCTTTGCAAATTAGGATTGTGCAGTTAAGATGGAGCATCTTGGAGTTCCACGCAGTCTTCTTCTTGAAATATACGTGGTTGAAATGTCATTCTTGAGTGAAGAATAGCTTTATTTATTTTAAATCTTTTAGAAATTTGTAAAATAATAAAAAAAACTTATAAAATAAATGGTACGGTCCACCACACAGACGTTCTCCCGCTTTTATTTTTAAATATATATTAATTTTGACTTAAAAATCGTTAAATTTGTGAAACCAAATATTAGGTTTATACAGTGTTTTAGAAACACATACCAAATATCATAAATAAAATAATATACACTGTTTCTTACTATATTCTATGGCACTAGGAACTAGAAAAATGGTTATAGAAAAATTGAGAAAAGTTAAACATCTTTGTCCACCAAAGAACATAGGAATCCAATTAATCTTCAAATATCAGAATTAAAAATTATATTATTTGCTTATAGATCAGAAATTATTTGTTTTATTAAAATACAATTATATTAATTTTGCAAAACTTTGAAGTTAGATAAAAAGGTTTTTTAAATTTATTTATTGTAAAAGGGAATTATGAAATTTGTAATGGCCTCATTGTATCAAAGATACCCAAAATTTAGATCAATCCTCGGTGGGAAGAGTGGTTGAAAAGAAATTCTATTCACACATTCTTCAAAAGACCCAATAACATTTCAGGCAGCGAAACACCTTCTACTGAAAAGATTTTATTTCTCTTTCTCTTTATCTCCATCTCTCTTTGTTGATAAAGGAAATCAGGTAAGTGTGTGATGTAAACATGAACCGTGTAGAAGTTTCCTGGACTCTAAAGAAGATCTACACAAGCTTTTATTGTATAAAAAAAATCCCCTCCCCCCACCTTAAAATGTAACATTCGATCTATAGATCCAAAGTGTGATAAAAAAAACTGGTGGAGGGCTTAGACTGTAGATTTGGGCGAACTTTTAGTAGGGCTGGAACGTGAACTCCTTGGTACAGAAATAAAAATACATCGAAAGAATAAAACAACTAAAACTTTGAGAATAAATTATACTTTTTATATGGCTTATAAACCAAGAAAAGTTTATTTAGACTTTCATTCGATAGTACAAAATGTGTTTTCACCCTATCTCTATAAGAGATAAGATTAAGAACAATTCTTATTTTAGTGTTTAACAATACGAAATTTACTTTTATTTGTTTCAGATTTCTCGTCTTCTATAATTAATACTTATTTTAGAACACCTTTATACATTGTACTCACAGATTAAAGTGGTTGGAGTCAATAGACTAATACAAATTCTTAAATCGATGAACCAAATTTATCTTCTAATTTTAATTTAACGGGGTGATTCAAAAACTAATAATTGATTGTTGTTTATTTTAATTTTGCTTAAATATTAATTTCGTAAACTTTATGACGAGTCTTCTTCTTTTGTTCAAATGTAAGAACTATTTAGCAAAGGTTCAAGGGTGATTTATAATCCTTAAAATTCTTTTGTGATTGTAATAAGGTATATATTTAATGAAAATTAGCTTAACAGTGATTAAATTTAATGTTGGTTTGACAAATACAGCCCTAGAAAAAATACAAAAATATCATCTGTAGAAACTGCTAGCTGAAGAATCCCTTCAAAACTTAAATTTGGTGTTCGCTTTCCAGTTGGGTGGCTTATTGTTATTTATATAAAATAAGAGATTACTATTTATTTAATATCCTTTTGTTTTTAACGTAAAAAGTTATAATACTCTTAGCTATTCGAATCAAATGATAGAACCTATAAAGTAACAAACATTTAAAATAAAAAATATTTTTTATTAATTTTAACCCTTAATAAATTATTATTCCTGCCATTAGTTCCAGGATATTGTATTGAAATACCAATTTTTAACAAAGAAATTTAGATGCAGATTCATGTAATTATTTATTTACATGGCTACTATATTTATAAATAATCTAAAATGTACATACGCCCTATGTCTAGCCTGTAATATAGCTTATTTATCTTGCATTATTCCATTATGATATTATTATTATTTAGTACCACGTCTTACTACCCATTCGGGTTATACGCTTTAAGTACTAATTACGCTAATGTATTAGGAATTGGGAAGGTTGAATTAGAGAAAGTGAAACCGCTTTATGCGTGGAGGGAGAGTGGAAAACCATTAAGGAAAAACAACCCCCCAGTTCACCCGATCTATATTCGAACCTCGATATCCCCGTCCTCAGCAGTCGGGCAGCTCAACACGACTAGTGCGTTAGCCAACTCCGCCACCGAGGCGAGTCCCATTTTGATATTACTTAAAGTACAATTCCTTCAATTAGGACTGCGACCGTTAATGGTATTATGTGGTTTTTTATCCCCATGTATCAAGGTTATTTATCCCCGTGTATCAAGTATATTAAAAATGAATATTTAAATTTATGGCTTGGTTATAATAAAATGGTTACTAAAATAAATAAACTCTCTTAAATTAAGCAGATATATATGATTAAAGTTTCCTCATTTAATACATATATTGGGATTATGATTTTTGTATGTATGTATATATGTATGTATATTTGTGTATGCGTGTGTATGTATGTGTATGTATGTGTGTATGGATGTATATGTGTATGTATGTGTATATATCTATGTATGTATGTATGTATGTATGTATGCATGAATGTATGTAAGTATGTATGTATGAATGTATGTAAGTCTGTATTTAAATATGTATGTATATATGTATGAATGTATGTATGTTTGTATGTATACATTCAACTTTGTATGCATGTATGTATGTATTTATATATGTATATATATGTATGCATGTATGTATGTATTAATTTATATATGTATATATATGTATGCATGTATGTATGTATGTATGTGTGTATATAGGTGTGTATGTATGTATGTATGTATGTATGTGTGTATATAAGTGTGTATGTATGTATGTATGTATGTATGTATGTATGTATGTATGTATGTATGTATGTATGTATGTATGTATGTATGTAATGAATATTAATTTGTCTGGATAATTTTAATACTTTTAAATGAGTTAGATAATTGAAATTTGGTGAAATTGTAGAGGAATCACTCTTAAGATTTGCATAGCTTTCAAACTTCAAAACCAGTACAAAAATAAAAACTTGAAAAAATATACTAACGTGGTTTATTTTTATCATTTTAATGTTTTGACATGTCATTTGTACTTCAAAAGCTAGGCGAAACTAGAATAGAAATTACAATGAGTATTAGATCCAAAGAGAATTTGCAGATTATAATTCATTGATTTGTTTTTATAGTTTGTTTGTAGTACCATATTCTTATTAGAAAAAAAAATTAAGGTAATATTTATACGGGTAACGTTTAACAACATTAATATTTAGAGCTAGCACTTACATACAAATAGTTTCAGGCAAATCGATTACTAATCCAATTAAAAGGCATCTTGATAATGAAACTGTGCTGGAAGATACAATCAAAGAAAGACATTTTTTGAGTGAAAATGTAATAATCCACTTAGGCAGATACTTTCGTTCATTAGAGTAGTTGGTTTATCGGCCGAGCATAAGAAGTTATGAGAAAATTTATTTGATAGTTTAACAGAAGACTTTGCGAGTAAACCCGATAATAATACTCCCCGATGTTTTGATAATATTGATTACACAAAGCCTATAGTAATTGCTTATTATACAGAGAAATTGATTTAAATGTGAGAGCAAATCCTTTTGGGCTCAATTTATAGAAATATTCAAATTAAGGGCGATTATGTAGCTTTGTTAAACACAAATTGAAGAGAAAGACTAAATAAATCCTAATAGAATTTGAAACAGCTAAAATGTGTTTTGATCATTTCTAAAAACAACTCACAGCTTAACGTCACTTTCATCAGTAAGCTCCTATTATATGAAATACCCTACTCAAGTATATGCAACCCTAATCAGTTTTAATCATCCCCTCTCCTCTTTCCAACCCAAAAAGGAGATTAGAAAACCTAGGAATCCATTCCGTAAAGTGAGCCCAGGACATAAAATCCAGGAACACAGTTGAACAATTAACATAATCGACACGTAGAACTTAAAAAAAAGAAGGGAATCTCACCCTTTTTCAAAGTACTTGAGAATTCATTTAATCACTACTGCTTTCAAGGAAAATCAATTTTGACCAGGTTCGTAGAAAGCAAGGTCTTCCATACCCCACAGGCCTCTTTGTCTATTACATTCTTTTTTTTTCCTCCCTCGTGCATTATGTATACCTTAGCAGTGACGAAGGAGGGAGTTAAAGCTTCCTTCAAAGTGGCGGGGAGCTCATACAAACTCAATACCATCGGTTAATTTCCTTTTTCTTTTTTAGCTTTCATGTAACATGTTTACTTTTTACTTTCTCTCTATAGTCTATACCTCCGACTAGAATCTAAACTATTTTACCAATTGGGCTAAAACTTGGTATCTAGGGTTTTCATAGCGTTGACCCAAGGATATTTTTGGGATTAGATACCTAACACTAAAATGAAGGGTAATTTACTGGAGTGCAAAAAGTAAAAAAGTAGTTTCTTTCAAAATTTGCTCTAAAGATTTTGATTAAATTTCATTTCAAAACATTTATACATATTCCAAACAAAATGAATACCCTCTATATTTCAGCAAAATAACTTTAATGGTTACAGTTTGATGCATACATTCTTATCTTGTATCATATCTCCGCAACTCTTTGAGATATGAAATTAATTATCATTGCAAATCTGTAGATATATTTATAATAACCCGCCTCGGTGTTGTAGTTGGCTAACGCGCTTGTCGTGTTGATATTGACCGCTGAGGACGGGGAGATCGAGCTTCGAATCTCTGTCGGGTGAACTGGGGGTGGTTTTTCTTAAATGGTTTTCCACTCTCCTTCCACGCAAATGCGGGTTCACTTCCTCTAATTAAACCTCCCCAATTCCTAATCCATTAGAGTAATTAGTACTTAAAGCGTATAACCCGAACGGGTAGTAAGACGCGGTGCTAAATATTATTATTATTATTTATAATACAATTTTTATTTTATTTTAAATATATATTTATAAAACCAACAACTTAAAGGTATACGCAAATATATATAAACTTTTCGAACACTAAAGGCAAAGTATTGCGACCGTAAAAATAATCTAGCTCAAATTGTCAATGGATGTCGACGTCTCATGATCCCCTGAACCATAAAAAGTTAATTTTGTAATGCCATCTGTCTGGGTGTCTGTTTGATCCTAAAATTAAGAGTAGATTAAAAAAAAGCGTAAAGAGAAAAAACAAATTTTCTCTAAATTGGCTCCAAAAATTTTGATTAAATAATATATCAGGCGTTGGTAAAGATCACATATAAAATGGTTATCTTTATTTTCTTATGGAAATTACCCTTAGGGTACGTTAGAGAAGAGGAAAACTCCGTATCTTCGCAACTATTTCTGACAATAAATAACTTATCATTGCAAAATTAATAGTTACTGAAATTTCTCAAATATATTAATACAATTTTGTGAGATTTGGTTGCAAAGAACACTAGCTAAGCTTTAAAGCAAAAATTCTCCAACGCCATAGAGAACGGTAATTAAATATAAGTAAGTTTCTCAAAAAGTATGTTACTTTTCCTTAAACCTCCTAGGAGAAATGTTTGTACAGCAATGATATATCTCTATTTTAGACTCAATAGTCAGTATTATATTTTTTTATTGGTCAAAATTTATAAATGAGGAGTTTAATAGCAATGCGATGACCTGAATGTGTGCAAGGTCTGATAAAATGTAGAAAATTCTAACAAGAAGTCGAAATTTTAATACGAAGTTTCATCCATGTGGACCCTATATCGAATGAGGACATTAGATCTTAAAAAATAAAATTATAAAATTTAAAACTGAGACTAAAATTTTTGTTACATAAGTATAGTGAAATGTATGCTTAGGTTGCTAGTGTATATTATTTCGTTTCACATATATTACGAGTTTTGAGTAAATATCTCCATTTTTAATTAATAGAGCGAGAAAGTCCATGCAGAGCTCCTACCATTTATTTTTGTGGTGTTGAATGTTTAAAATGTAAAATTTGATCTTGTGGAGCCATTAAAATTATTTAATCTATATGCTACCACATCAATAAAATACACGGACATAGTACTAATTAGTTCAATACTAGTACAGTAACAATTTACCATGAGTTAATTGTAAACATTTTATCATTTTATAATTAAATACGAAAATTTTTGATAATTAACTTCATTTAAAAATCTAATAACAAAATGTATAACAGTGAAATATAAATATTATCAATAGATTTAACGCTATATATTTAATTGTTTGCACTCGTATCTAATAAATATGATTGATATTTAAAAAATTAAATCATCAATAAGTTTTAGAATTATCATTTTGTATCAGAAAACAATTTAAAAACAAAATTAGTTTTAAACTATTACAATCGGCCTTACGAGAATGCAAACCCATTATCCTTTATTCCTTAGATAGATCCACTAGCACGTTATTTAAGGTAATGGCCTTGAATAACAACACATATTAATATATTCTGTAAGAGTTGAAACTTCAAATTTAAAATAATAATGTTGATTACAAAAAAATATTTACGTGTGTCTATATAAATGTTGCCAACACATGTTTCCGAAATTTCTTTGACGTTTACCACTCACTGATGGGAAACTAGTTTCGGTTGTAAATATCTTGCTAGTATGAACGTTGTCAAAATTTATAGCTGCTTTTTCACGTATTTGTTGTCAACACGTGTTGCCAAAAATGTTGCAATGGTGTAGACACACCTTAATACAAAGTACAGAAGCCCCATGGCTTCTTTGGTGCTGACTGACAGCTCACAGCTGACTTCTGACAGTCAACATTTAGGTATATACGTAAATTTTGACCGTCAGAAGTGACAGCTACTAAACACATGTTTTTGCAGATCATATGGTCAGCGTAGGTATACATAATTTGGTCTGGTAACTTTTCAAAGCTGTCAGTCAACACCAAAGAAGTCATGGGGCTAGTGTAGATACATTAAGGCACTTCAACCAATAATAAGTTTATTGAAAGTATTACTGTTGTTGACCCACCTCGGTGGCGTAGTTGGCTGACGCGCTTGTCGTGTGGAGCTCTACTGCTGAGGACGGGGAGATCGAGGTTCGAATCTCGGTCGGGTGAACTGAGTTTTTTTTCCTAAATGGTTTTCTACTCTACCTCCATGCAAATGCGGGTTCACTTCCTCTAATTCAACCTTCCCAATTCCTAATCCATTAGAGTAATTAGTACATAAAGCGTATAAACCGAACGGGTAGTAAGACGCAGTGCTAAAAAATACTATTGTTGAACCAAAATTAATATATATTATATATAATATATATTATACATAATATATATTATATATAATATGTATATATATAATATATTATATATTATTTAATATATTATATATTATTTAATATATTATACATAATAGAATATATATTATATATAATATTATATATAAAATATAAATATGTATAAAAAACTTGATCCAATAAGAGCTGTTGGGGGTAAGACAGTTGAACTCGAAGTGTTATAGAAGTAGGTAACTTGCATGATTAGATATGGTGTCTTAGGATAGTTTAACTGACCTAGACCAAGAGTCACAGTGGCTAGAATTTTTAATTTTTCATTATCGAATCAATGTTAAGCTAATTTTGAGATAAGTAGTGCTGTGATGCAAACATAAATTCAGTTCTACCTCAACGGGAAATATGTTTAAACAAATTATGAATATAGAAGATCATAAACTTTTCTATTTAAACACAAACCATTTATATAATTTTGATTATATAAAAACCCCTTAATCATTCTAAAATCAACTGGGTATTCGTTAAATAATTAATATTTATATCAAAGAATGGCATGTCATAAAAGGTTCAATACTTCCACTATTTAAGGATTAGTTTTAATATAGACCTAATTATGATTCATAAACTGTTATTGTGACAGCAAATATCTATGTTGTTCAGCACCTTTAGTGGATTAAATAATCAAGCCATTTTTCTAAAGGATAGTTAAAAATTTTCTTAAATTAAACAGCTTAGCAAAAGCTATTTGAGATAACTGGCGTGGCGTGGCGTGGCGTCGTGTCAGCTCAAAATCGAGCTCTACCAAACAAGCGGTTGCCGTTTATTGGCGAAGATTGTGAAGACAACTTATGTGGATAAAGCGTGTCATGTGATCAGCACACTGAACCAACCCTTCATAGGTTAATGTTAAACTTAAATTATAATTATTATTCTATTTTAGGGTGTATTGAGTTTATTTTTTTTAAACAAATCATTAAATTGGTAAGTTATTAAGCAATTAGCTTTGTTCTAGAATAAACACAGCTCACAGTCTCCCGGTTATTCAAGGAATCTATCTTGGGACAATTAGCTGATAGAGGAAGCAACCAATTTGGTAGGTTAACTGATTCATAAACAAAACCGGCGGATATATTTGATGTCCTTTATCTACATTTTAATATATTAAATGGTAATTCAAACAAGTATGGGGGAAAATATTCCCAGTATGTAATTATTTATGTTCATTTTTCCTCAAATTTCCTATCGATTTATATGGGAACTAACTAATAATAACCTTCATCCATGTCCACGTGTTCTAAGTCATCACTCTGAGCTTCTGATGGCAGGAATATTGGGGATTGAAACCCAGGCAGGCTTATTGGGGTGGTTTTCCATAAATGGTGTTACACACTATCTCCCTGCAAATTTGGGTACACTTACTATAAATTTAACCTCCTAGCGTAATTAGCACATATGCATATGGTATAACCAAATGCGGTACTAAACAGAACGAATTACGCATATGTGTTAGGTATGGTATAGGTTATGGGATAGATTAAATTTTAGAGGAAGCGTTTCCGCATTTACGTGTAGGGAGAATGGACCACTATTTAATAAAAATAAGCTCAAAGTAAACCCAAACACAAGCTTCGGTGGCCACGTGGTCTAACACACTAATTTCGTGATGGGATGGCCTGCCAAAATAGGTAGATCGCGGGTCAATTCCTGTATGGTTTACTGAAGGTGGTTTTCCCTAAATAGTTTTCCCCTCGTCTTATACTCAAATGCAGGTGCATTTCCTCTTACTTAAGCCTTGCTAATCCTTAACTCATTTGTATAATTAGTGCCTAGGCATAAAACCTGAACATGTAGAAAGTATGGTGCTCGAATAAAAATAAAATAAAACCAAATGGGGCTCAATATCCCAATTTCCCCTTCATTTACAGTCTATATTTTGTGAGAATGATGCCATATTATATCTTAGGCCACTAAACCCTCTAAGTGTCAAATATTTTATTTAAAAGTTTTAAGAAATGTAAGTCTATATATTTTACAGTGGTAATTAGGACGTGCGCAAGAGTTTAACATGACATTAAAAAAGATTCAAGCTTTTTTTATAAATATATAAATCTTCCGTTTCTCTTGTGAAAGTGGTGACGATGAGAGAGAGCACAACACACACACACACACATGCGCATGCGCACAGGTTTCCTTTTCTCCTGGGAACACACATACTGCTGACGTACCTCTCTTCTGGGAACGTCCCAGCTCACACCATTCTAAAAAAAAACACTCCACCCCACCTCAAAGGGAAGAGGCAGAAAATAAGGGGTTGGGAAAGGGAAGGGAGTAAGGGGAAGGGGCGTTAGAATTTTAAAACAATGTGGCGTCGCATTCCCACTTGGTACTCCTCTACACACACCACTATTGCGGTGTTGGACACTCCATTTCAGTTAACGGAAGAAGAAAAGAGGGTTGAGGAGGGGGGGAGGGGGTGAAGATTGGGATTTGTGACTGCGGTAGGACGTTATGGAGGGGTGAGATAGAAAGAGGTGAGTTATATGAATGGGTGAAGTAGAAAGAGAGGAATATTTAGGTGGAGAAAGGTGAGAAGGAAATAGGGGTGCTGAAATCTTGAGACTACGATCGATAAAAGGGAAGGTGCCGAAAGCTTGTGCCAAGTTTTGGGTGAGGAGGGATACAAATAAATGCACCTTCATTCAAAAGGTATGTGTTTGTAGGGCTAAATCGAGGTTAGATCCCTCCCACGACCTTTGGTCATAATTTTAACAATTTAAACACTAACCCGTATAATTGGCAGCGTTGATTAATTTTCAAAATTGTCTAGTCCGGTTTACCGGTGACATGGGGATCAGGGCTTGAAACTAGTTTGCTTATTTGCTGAATTTTTCCCAACTCTGCAATAGTACAAGTGTAAGGCGTCCCATATAACTCACCCCTTCTATCTCCAGTCTAAATTTCTTATATCTACACCATCGGAGTAATTTAATTGATATGTGTGTAACCCGGACAGATAGTAAGACGCAGTTAAAAGTAAATTTAATATACATCTGTAATCCTGGGTCAAATTAAAGCACATTGGAGATAGGATAGCTCTGAATATTATTGTATATTTAGATAAATAAAAATATTGATACTATAACTGCATGATGTGTATTCTTACCTACCATCTCACTTTAGGATCCAACAATATAAGCATTCATAGTTCATGATACCTGTGTACTTAGAATCTTTTGTTTAGTGTACTCCAACCAATTTTGTCCGCTAGAATTTCTTGGTCTTCTACTGACAGTGGCATATATGTGATTGTATGAGTTGGGGCCACTATACAGAATGTTTGGAAACTAATATCCCAAGCTGCACATATAGCTTGTCTGAACCAATATTTATACAAAGTCCCTATACATTTGTATCCGTAAAACTATGCTGGTACCATTAAATCATGTTCATGGTTTCGGCGTACAGTGCTGGGAAAGCAAAGCTGTCAAACAGTCATGTACAACAAGTTGCATAGGAGTTAGGCGAGCGGCACTGCACATGTATTAATGGCAAGCACTTTCTGTGATATAGGGTTATTAATGATGACCCTCAGAACGTATTCGCATTTCTATATAGACTCGTGTGTTGTTTAATATTAATTGTGATGTGTTCTGCTATAGGGCTCCAAGATGTCAAGGTGTTAAGTGAAATGCGCCTAACTTCTATGCAATCTGTCGTACACGTATGCTTGAACACATTTACTCTCCCGGCACTGTACGCCGAAACTTAAAACACAATATAATTGTATTAGCATACTTTTCCGGATAAGTGTGTAGGGATTTTGTGTTACTTTTGGTTCAACGGAGCTATATGTGCGGTTTAGGCCATCAGTTTCTTAAAATTCTGTATAGTTGCGGTTACTTCGTTGCGATAATATTATGTGATGATACTTATGATGATTATGTGATGGCAGTAAAAGTCTTAAACTTAGTTTAAGCCATATTAATCAGACTATGGCAATGATAGTATTGTGTTTGCTGATTATTAGCATCACGTCTTACTATCAGTTTAGGTAATACACTTATGTACTAATTACATTAGTAAGTGGATGAGAATGGCTCAAATTTATAGGATGTGTACACACATTTGCGTGGAAAAAGAGTGGAAAACAATTATGTAAAAACTACCCTCAGTACATGCAAACGGGATATGAACCCATATCTGTCATTGGAAGTCTAATCTAACACCATAGTGACGCCTTAAACATGGGTCCGCTGAAGCAAGTGATAGAAACAATAACCCTTCGTGAAAAATACCTGTGGTACCAGTGGGAATTGAACCTTGGACCTCTAAATTAGTATTCAGGTTTGCTTACTATCAGGCCAAGAGGCCAGAATATATGTTGGCTATGAGATAGGACTAGATTATGTTGTTTGTTTACAGACGAAAGGGGGTTGACGTTTCCTACTAACGTGCTACGATATTATGACACATAAAATAGTTATTATATTCATAAATTTATTTAATTTTATTAAAATTATTTAATTGTTGCTAATATCTAATTATAGCCATTACCTTTATTATAAAAAACAGACTTTAAATGGTCATTACACATCCCTGTCTCGTGACTGTGAAAACGTGTTCCCTAGTGTTTACGGGACTTCCATAATTATTGACTGCAAGTAAACCAATTCAGGTTTATTTTAAAACTCCGTGGGAAAGGTTTTGAAATTATTTGAACTAGTAATATGATACTGATGGTAAAGAATAATAATGCAATACCTTGAAAAAGATACTTGTTTAAATAAACCTTAATGTGGTGGTAGGTTTTAGTATAATTAAACTACCTGAATAGTTTAAAAAATAAACATTTCTTGATATACACCCTTCCTAATTGCTTATGTAAAATGTAACGGTTTTCTTTAAAGGCTTTCAATTCAATTGTAAATTAATTTAAATCACTGTGTTTAGTTTTTCCCACGGATAAATGTTTTTACATAACTTTAATTATTTCAATTAGTGAAACTTTATATTAATAGGACTACCCATATCCCCAATTAGTGAAGGTATATATACATTCAGTGATACAATCTGACACCTTCATAATTCCCGTAATTAAATTATATTTACGGTTTTTAATGAGTGTTAAATTAAGCAAAACTATCTAGGTAATCAATGTGTATATATTGGTTGGGATAATTGCTGATTTAGTTAATATTAATAGGCTATACTGTGTTTGAAAGGCTTGTATTCTAAATTAGACATATTTTTTTAAAAAAAGTTCTGTACGTATACATCACGTTTGATCTATAATTTGATAGAATCATATAGCCAAAGCTATTATTTATGCTGTTTATTGAGGAATTTTCCATCAAAATATTATATTCTGACCAGGTTTCATTTTCCAATTTTCAGAATATATAATTTGATAGCTAATCAAATTATATATCTTTCCTAAAGGACGCACATTCATTTTTAAACATTGCTTCAAGGCTGATTTTCACCAAATATAGCGGAAACCTAACCTTTCATTATTTTCCACTTAGTTAAGTAGAATCTATTTAAAGATGCACATTAATAGAGACATGGATTATTATTTGGTCTTTGCATCTCCTACCCTTATGCTATACAGGTTGAGGAATTTATATTGAGATACCAGAATATCCCAAAAATGAAGTATTATAGAAAAAAATCAGACGGGTGGTTTTGTTTTTTTGAGAGGAAAAGAGAACAGTACAAAAATTCTGGATTTGGTGGACGTATTAAAGGTTATTTCAAGGTCAAATTTATTTTTTAAATGAAAACCTATAATTTTTAACGGCATTTTGCTCTACGAAAAAAAAAACCTTGTTTATGAACTTATTTTTATCTAATATAAATTTTTGAAAATATTTCGACAAGTAATTTTTATAGAACTTTTTTTTTCTAGAACTTTTTATTACATTATTTTATTATCTACTACGTTATCTGCAATATTCCAAAAAACATCTTTAATAAATGTTCAAAATTATGTCTATTTACATCAATACACTTTGATAAAATGTTCTTGAATAAAATTTTATAAGAAAAATACAAATTAAATTATCTTGAAACGTTTATGTCGTTTAAAAAAAGTTTCAGGCATTTTTTCTTGTGTGAAATAGTATTCCCTTAAAATAATTAAAGGTTTTTATTAAAAATAACAATGTTGACAAACAAATTACATTGAATATGTCCACAAAACCCAAATAACTAGAGCTGTTCTTCCCTCCCCCCCCTAAAAATAAAGTTTTTACGAAGCAATTTTCCTATATTCTGGTGTTTCATCCTATCCGGTATATCTAAAGACAGCGGGGAGGCTGGGAGTGGTGTTCTACGCGGACGATGATTGCTACTCCTTAAGTGTTTCTGTGTTTCTATTTAAGGGTGAATCATAAAACTGAAAATAGTTCAAGCTTGGGATTGTTAGTATTCTCCTGAAACAGCCCCAATACATCCCTATTCATTTCGGGATACAGGTTCATTTACTAGTTACACTAACGGCTTTAGGGGCTAGAGAGATTAAATTGATCGGAACTGTGACTGCATTTGTGTTGAGGGAGAGTAGAAAATCATTTTGAAAAATAATCTCAGACAACCGAAATTCAAACCTCAATTCTTGCGTCATACTGCGAGTGTAGTGCGTTAGACTACGTGGCCACTGAAGCAGGTCTTATTTAGTTATTGGAGACTTTATTTTTACAGTTTGTTATTCTAATACGCTATCTCGATTTTGAAAATAGAAATATTAATGCAACTGAAAACTACGAATGAGCTATCCAAAGCGTATTTCAGAAAACAGCTCTGATTCCCAACAACCAAACCTATCCATAAAATGTTTGACTTAAGTATTAATAGATTCTCGACAGTAGTCCCATCTTGTCTGGTTTGCGGGCGAAGAGAAGGTTGGAATTCAAATTAAAGAAATGTACTCTTATATTGTTAAGGCGTGTACATTTATATCTTCCTCATACGTACAGTATGTGTAAATATGGGTATGTATCCAAGATGGTTGGTAAGATGTGAATAGAATATTATTTTAAAACTACATTTAATCTGAAACATCAAATGCACATCTCACCCATACGTGAAACCCCTGACCACCTCACTACGCTACAACTCGAACCAGACGTCGTACTATAGTGTTATTTATTGTATTATACTTATTCACAGTTTAAATAATATATTAGTTCTGCGAAACACATTTGGTATTTTTTTTAAATTATATATTATCTAAAAAAGCTAATTTTAAATAAAAAAAACAACATAATATTGCTCCCCACCTCGCTGTTGTCAATAAAAGATGTATAAATACTCATTTCAATCTAATTTCTGGTTCGAGGTTAGACGTGCATCAACACTCTGGCTAAACAGAACGTTGCATAAATGTGACGTCACATTGAATCAAGCTGAGTGCACACCCTTTTTTAGTAACGCGTCTTACTACACTTTAGGGCTATTCACTAGAGTAATTTATGCACTAATTACGTTAGTGGTTATAGGGCTTAGTAAGGTAATATTAAAATGAAGTGTAACCGAATTTGTGTGGAGGATGAGTGGAAAACCATCATGGAAAAACCACCCTGTGTAATCCCAACCAAGAATTGAAAATTGATCTCCCAGTAATCGGCAGTCTAGTCTAACACGAAAGTAGTATGTTAGACCACGCGAACACTGAGGTTTGTGGTCTCTCTGTTGATGTATGTACGTATTATTTGGTTGGCTCTAAAGATATAACATTAACCAAAAACTATAAATTCTTAAATATTTATTTTAATAGTTTAACTTTCTCACCATATTATTTTTTTTGGACCTTGAGGTATTTTTATAGTCTTTTTTTTTTAAATCATCTATATACAAGGATATTTTTTATTGGCAATCTTAACTAAAATGTACTGTTGGAATTTTCTATCCAAAATCTGTGAAAGCTTGTCTATCTAGATTAGTAAACAATAAAAAGGTAATTTTTAAAATAAATCAATAATGTTCTGGTTAGATTAGTAGTTTAGGTGTATATACTCGTTAGAGGAATAGAGAAAATATTATCAGCACATATACAAGAGTTATCATATGGCGAACTACTTAATATCTTACCTTGCTTCCTGTTTTGAACATTGACGTCAAAGTGTGATGGTACTTAAGGTTTTCAGGCGCGTCAAGTGAAGATGCAACCAACTTCGTAGAATTGTTTTAAAATAACCAAGGGTCAGTGGTCGAATGGTCTAATACGTCATTATAGAAATAGATCAGACCGTATAGGACTAGGAGGTCATGGTTCGATTCTTGTTTGGGTGAAGTGATGGTGGTTTCTACTAAATGTTTTTCCACTCCCCATCCATAAAAATGTGGGATTATTCCCTTTAAATTCTTCCATCCTCGTCCCTAACCTATTATTATGGCTAGTACATTGGCGTATAGCCTGAACAGTTAGTAATTTACAGTGATAATATAAATTATTATTATCATTATTATTAGCACCGCGTCTTACTACCCGTTCGGGTTATACGCACTTACGCTAATGTGTAATGGTAGAGTGATTGTGAGATGAAATGAAGGACCTACAGTTTAACGTGGAATCCGAACCACGGTGGAGACCTGGCATTCCTCACATTCACAAGATGTCTTGTCAGAGGTGAAGGAAGGGTTTGGTAATCAGATAAATATGTGCCGGGACCGAGGATTGAATCCCGGCCGCCAGCACAGAAGTCTGGCACCTTACCCCTAGACCACCTGGTCAACTTAAAGTATAAAAAAGTCACCAAGTAAGCTACGTCATTAATGCAATGTATTTAAAGGTGGCTAGGACGGAAACCTTATAATTTGTCACCTCAAAGTGAAATACCTGTCAATGTGTCTATAGGTAAACCCCCGCCCACGGTGTCGTGGTTCGTGAACGACAAGCTGATGGACGGTCGGGTGGACGCTACCAGCACGGGTCACAGAGGGGTCACCACCAACCGTTTGGAAGTGGCGAGGGTCAGGAGACAGCACCTCAACACCACTTACAAGTGCCAGGCTTCAAACACCAAGCTGGTGCTCCCCATAGAGCAGACGGTGCGTCTGGAGCTTTACCGTGAGTGTTGACATGCTTGCTGTATTTCTCTCTCTCTCTCTGGTTAATACACTGTATATCAGGTACACGGTTCAGATGGGAAGATATTTTATCTACAGTTAACAAACTCAATCTAATAATCTCTTACAATGACAATCAGGTACTTTCAAATTCAACACAAGGATAATTATTTGAAGGTTATCAACTAGAATCAAATCTTACACTGTCAATCAAGTACTTTCAGATTCAACACAAGGATAATTATTTGAAGGTTATCATCTAGATTCAAATCTTACACTGTCAATCAAGTACTTTCAGATTCAACACAAGGATAATTATTTGAAGGTTATCAACTAGAATCAAATCTTACACTGTCAATCAAGTACTTTCAAATTCAACACAAGGATAATTATTTTAAAACTATCAACTACAATCAAATAATCTCCTACATTTTCAATCAGGTAATTTCATATTTTATCTAAAGATAATTAGTTGACAGTTACCAACCTCTTACACTGTCAACCAGTTACTTTCAGATTCAACATTAGGATGGTTTGTTGACAGTTAATATCCTCAACTAAATAATATTTTAAGCTGCATGTTAGAGACAGTCATTTTCAGACATAAATAATCTCGGTTGAAAGTTACAAACATACCAAAATCATATTAGTTAAATATTGTTGTTAAATTTGTTACACTGTATGCAAGATACGGTCAGGTTCAGATAGTAATTGGTTTATTTTTTAAAGTAATTATACCTACAAAATTATTCATATATTTATACTCGTGTCTATATACTACATTACCTTTCAAGTAAAGTCAGATTTTGTTATAGAGATAATTATTTCAACATTTACATAAATTAATATATTAAAATTAATATATTTATACGTCAAGTCTTGTGAACTTCACTTTTGTTACAATGATAATATCCATGTTAATAATATAATACTCATAATATGTTTTTATAAAAGATACATGTTGCCTGAAAAAATTATTGTATTTTTAAAACTGAAACCTATAATATAGAAGAACAGTTTACAGTGAATTTTAAATGGGATAATTTTTCTCTAAATTCGTCAGTCAAAATACTGAAGGGGTTATAAATGGAGAGGTTTTGAATGTAATATTGCAGTACAAACATATATCTCTTATATTATAGACCGGGGAACCCAGGCGTTAGTGAATATTTTGAAACCATGCGTGGAACAAGAAAAAATAATATAGAATCGTTGTTTGTGATTATTTGTGTGTAGTGGAGTTAAAAATATATCTGGTCGTCTTTAAGATAAATAGTTATTAAGAGAAGACTTTAAAATTTTTGAATTACTGGGTTGCAATAGATCTATTTATAAATAGATGAAAATGTTTCAAGGAAAAAAACTAATTGTTTTAATACGAAAAATATTTCATGAAAAAATGTATTTTCCTCTTAAATCTTTACTATCGGGAGTACATAATATCAGTACAGACATTGGAGGTCCACATGTCACTAAATATACTTAAATTTACGCACTTCCCAAGTATAATTCTTGCCATATATCACATCTGACGAATGACGAGGAGCTTGTTTACCTGTGATATAGTGGTGACATGACAGTTGACTTAACGTTCACTTAAATTTCACGTAATATTCACGTAATTTCACGTAGTATTCCAAGCTTTTTGATCAGGATTCACGCCGCGTAACAACTCGAGCAAAACACCGACAATAGATTTGGAATGTTTAAAAAACAATTTTCGATTAAAATGATTCCCAAGGATTTAGTCTAATTAGGGTCCAGTGTACATGAAATCAAAAGTTATTGAATATAATCAAAATAGAGTGTAAAAAGAGACTATGACATTTTTTATAGTTCGAGAGACGAGGACAAAGTATACCGACAAAATCATTTGGATTCCATAAGTAAACAAATAGATTATTAAATAACGCTGCTAACAATTCTCGCCACGTGATTGATTAGCTATAGCAAGTGGTCCCTTCATTTAACGTTCATGTATCTTGATAGTTCTCCTTTGGAAGATTCTTAAATTAAATAAGCATTAGGTTAATATAATTTTAACAGCACAGTAATAGCTTCCATTTAAAAACACAGAGAGAATCTGTACCGATGCGTTATGTTACTTGAATATCAAGTGAACATTAATCTGATAGAAATCGTGGCATAAATGTTGTGTGTCTCCCTTATTCAATTATTTATACTCTATGTTTTTTATACTTTTCAAATGAATATTTTTATGGCACTCTGACTCTAGCCCTAGTAATGACGTTGACATGAATAAAGTTCACCAAAACTGATTGAGTATATTTCAATTTCGGGTAATTTAACCTACAACTGTCACTATTTTCAGAGGGTATAAATAGTTATACTTATTAATAAATACTATAGTATATTATATCAATATATATACATATTAATATTGATAGCAAGTAAATTAATTTTAGGCTCAATTATATTTTTAAAACACCTGGAACGCCTATTTCTCTGATAGAATCTTACAATGTCGTAGGGTTCTGGTACGAAAAAAGAGGACTTTAAGAAGGCTATTCATACGGAGATCTGGTTATTCCATTATTCTAAATTCTTACTGCATATCTAATGTACTTTTGATGGCCAAATTATGTTCAAAGATCTGAATTAAAAAGTGTATATATTGTCATAGCTCAGAAATGATTGGTTTTATAAAAATAATATATTAAAAATAAAATACTTTTACCTTTATTAGTACTACTACTGTATAATGATAAGTTATTTCTTATCTCAAATAGTTGCAGAAAAATGATTAAAATAAGAAGATTCCCCTTATGTAAAGTTCCCTCAAAGTCATTTTTATGGGAAAATGAGAACTGCCATCTTGTTTATAAAAATAAAATGTCTACATATAAAATTTAATCAAAATCGTTATAGTAAATTTCAAGAAAATCGATTTTTTTCTTTTTACCTTCAGAAAACTACCCTTAAATTTAGGGTTAGATATCTAATTACATAAATCCCTTGAGGGGTGGGGGGTGGGGGCTTTATTAAAACCCCAGATACTAAGTTTTAGCCCAATCGTTTAAAGCGTTTCGGCTCTAGCCGGACAAACAGAGAGACAGCGTTGCGAAAACAACATTATGATTTTAGTGTGTCATGAAACGTTGACATTTATTAAAATCTCAAGTTCAATGTATTTAAGACCAGAATACTTTCTCTCTGAGGTGTCGAGAGAACATAAAAATACGTAGTTGAATTCTGATAAGAATGAAGGTTTATAAAATAAAAATATATTTTTGTTGCAATCAATAATGTTAATATTCTAGAACATTGTTTTACTACTAATCTACATAGACGTACTTTGTCTTTCCTAATTAAAATGTAATTTGTTAATAAAGTGTCTTAAATTTACGAGCACGGATGAAAAAGGTTTTAGTAATCTATATAATAATTATCAGATGCTCTTTTTTCTTACCAGAATTCCACTACACACATGCCTAAAATTTATACTTTAATAATATTTAATAAAACACATTATTTAATTAAATAAATAAATAAATAAAAAATAATCATTATTTCATTTTATTCATTTTTAACTCATATAAATTATTTAAACTAATCAATTGAGTACGCTTCATGCACAGAATATTTCTTTTTGGTACCGAATTTTGTTTCACTCCGTTGTTAGATCTATTTTAGAGTCAAGATACGTAATGGAGTTTCATATGTATGTGGTACCAAATTATATTGGTTAATATATTATTTTTTAATTTCACATGGGACGTCTTGGCTTAAAGAGAACCGGAAAGTCCTTATATATGAAAGATAAATTTAAAATGTAGTTTTTAGTATGTTATATATAATCCACTGGGCATAGGCCTACATATGGATATATGTGTGTATAAATGTAATAAAATGACAGCGCTATCTTACTAGGACGTATATATTAGATTAAGGAGACCTTTTTCAACCCCTCGTCGGGTGGATTGAGTGATCTAACTTATTATAGGATTTTTTTCTATATTTTCTCTAAGAGTTTTTTAAGTATTTCATTAAAATACATCCTTTTCATAATGATTCTTTAGGCCAGTGTTAGTAATATGAATGTATAATTTTTAAATTAGTAAATAGGAAAGGAAACCATATAAAATATTTTATATTTTGGTGGGCCAAAACACTTTAACAACTATTACATTTATTTGGTTTAATACACGAGTATATTATTTTAAGACAACATACTAAATTTTGTCAAATTAATAATGAAACGATTAAATTTCATGAATATCCACATATGTATGCAAATATATTAACACTTACCAATAATCACTAGAAACATCATTAGCTACTTAATATATACAGTGTGTTAAATAAAGAGGTTCATAATTATAGGATATAGTAATATTCATTAAAATAATTAAAACGCATTATATGAACCAATGTCCACTAGCCAACCTTCACAATGATACAGGTAATGAAAGTCAAGGGGGTACAATTTTTTGACCCCCACCTTCGGATCCATTATATTAATAGTTTTGATATTTTTGCATGGAGATATTTAAAGATTTGTGTGTATTAGTATTCAATTATTGATTTTAATATTTACAACAGAGAGTTAAAAACAGTTGTCAGACGGTTCAAATTAAACCAAGAATTTCTTAAAGAGCACGCAACAGTCTAATTTAAAGATGTAATATTTGTAAAAAAAAATTAGGACAACGTATTTTATCTATTTGTAGTGATAAAACTATATATTTTTGACAAATAAACCCCCAAATAATCTATTTGGTTTTTAATCCTAATTTTTTATTATAGCCGAAATACACAATTGCCTGTGTCTATGTTTGAGTTGTGAATCTAGATTTACTAAGACTTTTTTAATCATTTTAATGAGTACTACAATATATTTATGTAGTGAGCTATTTTTATTTATTACATATATAGGCAAATTTCATCATATATTTTACTTGCACTGTATCTTAAAACCTCAATTGACTAGCGAACATTGTAATTCCACTAATTGGGTGGTGGTTTGGTGGATATAATTGAGAGGAAATGTACTCTCATTAGCGTGAAGGAATTGTGAGAAACTATTCAACGAAAACCATCCTTCATAAACCCGGCTGGTATTATATCATTGAACTATCCTTAAACGGTAAACCTGATCAGACATGCTTGAAGCTTAGTCCATGTGACCATAGGTATTTTTGTTTAAGATAAGTAAGAAAAAAATAGTTGAATATGAGTATTGACAGGAAGAGAAAATAGGAAAACTGCATGTGTAAATTCACCCTGGGAATCACACCCTGACCTCTCGTTCAATGAAGAGCAAGTGCAATGTGAGTCTAAAGTCCTACACCATTCGTCTCTGGGTATAGGTCAGTGTATTTTGGGTGCAGAAAAAAATAAAAACTGTGATTTTCATATATATATTTTTTTGTTTCAGGCGCTAAGCTGAACAGTAATTTAACAATAACGGACCTTTGTCATATCTGACATTATGTCATCTCACAATGCTAGAAAAATAGATAAACAAAAAGGCTAGGTTTATTGCCCATGTTAATTATTATGGTATGAAATATGTCACAGTAAAGTATAAATAACAGTCGACCTGTTATCGTAGCGTCATATTAAAAACTTAAATTTGTCGACTGTAATCCACTACACTATAATGTCAGATTTATTTATCATTGTTATAAAAATTGTAATGAACTATCGCTATAGCTCCTGTAATATTTCATACAAACCTCTACACTACCACGATAAGGGGAATTAATTGCCTTATATATAACTTCGCGATAAAATTAGGATCATTCATTTTCTTTGGCCCCTGTTATATGTTGAATGCAATTTGCTACACTAATATGTTAAGAGAACTGCCCTAATTTTTATCTCTAGGTGTTATAAATTGATGCAACAATGATTTTATTTGCCTCAGTACTTTGTTGAATGCAACTTGCTACACTGTCGTTGTTAGAGAAACATAATTCTATTTATCTCGAGACACTATAAAATGACGATCAAACAATGTTCTTGGCCCATGTACTCTGTCGAAAGAACTGCTATAAGTTCTGGGTCACGGTGATAATAAAAGGGGGGGAAAACCTGTTCTTTTGACCTTAATTATTAATTAACTTAATACATCCACTGGTTAGTAGTAGAACAAATTAAATCAAATAAATCTCTATGTGTTATAGTAATAGTTATAATTAGTATTATATCCACCCCCATAAACCAATATACAACCAACTAGGTTATAAGCCTCAAATAACTATATAAAAATTTAAAATGCATAGAGCAAAAAAAAAATTGAACAATGCCTTTTCAAACTCTTAATAGAATTTATGAATTTAAGATATAATAAACTCAATTAAGGTGTATTTGCTATGATTAATAAATTAAATAAGAAGTAATTTCAAAATTTGTTCCATATAAGTAATTAAACAATATATAATAAAATGAATAGCTTAATATGATAAGTAATTGTACTTTTATATGTTTTTTGTATTTATTTAAAAAGAATAATGAATAAACACAAATTTCAACATAACAAACCTTAAACAAAGGCATTGTATTCAAATCAAAAGCTAGAAATTTAAAAATTATAACTAGTTATGAATTTTACATTTTTAGACAAAATGTGTTATAATACAGACAAAGGCTTTGTTACATGTTTATTCACAGAAACAATAATAATATATGAGAAAATAATTGTATTGATTTTATGACTTCACAATCATTCAAACTAGGATCTAAACCTGTGTATCTAATAATAAATATTCTCCTAAAATTTTATTTTATAGACAAATTTAAACATGTACATGGATAAATATCAATAAATACAAGAAAATGTTATATTTCCCATTTGAATATTATGTTACTCTCTTAATACATAAGTACGATTTGATATAATCAATTATTGAAATCATATTTATTAGTTAATCTATGAAATATTTAAATTATTTTCTAAAGATATTAAAATATATATATATTTTCTAAAGATATTAATATATATATATATATATATGGAGAGATACAGAATGAAGGTGGCTTTCAGCTTAACGATAAGTGTTGACATGCCACAGAAAAAAATATCTGATAGTGGCTTTGCTGTTAAAAATCAACTATGTCGTTCAAAAGCTATTAGCTACTGGGTGATATAGATTATAAACATATTCGGAGAGGTTTAACATTGCTAATTAAAATATTTGATTTCCTAGTATAATCTCGCTATCAGTAATTATTGTTTTTTATTATTGTTGCGCAGAACATTTTGATCAATATGGTATAAAACAGAGGAAAATAGAACATTTCCTTGGATATGTTTCCTGTGGTGATATCCTAAATTAGGACTGTGACTAAGCTACTATAGATCTAATCCGTATATTTATACATATTAATTTAGCATATCTTGCAAGCACTTTTCTTTTTATTTCAATATCTATACATAAAAGATTTTCATTTTAAATAATACTGTGAGTGTTTTGAATAGTGGAGCTCTATGTTTAAACTACTGTAATTTTCAAAATACTTTATTTAAAGTTTCAATATTTTGAGCTAGTTTTTACCAATAAGAATACAACAAGAAATAATAACTAAAAACTAAAAACTTCATATCAGCAAAACAATAAATATCCACTTATTTTAATTTTGACACCACTACATGAGAAAGTAATCCAGGCCCATACTCTATTTAACAACCACGCGCAAAAAATAAATCACACTTTTAAGTGCTCCGAAGGCTAGGTTTTTTTTAGAATTTACTGTCACTTACCTGTAACGACACCTGTCACTTCCCAACTCTCCAATTGGAATGAGCAAGTGATGTGACCACATCTTGAATAAATAACAAGAGCTCAGATGAAAGATTATTCTCAAGTGTGGAGGGATAAATTGACATGGATGTATGACGACCAATTGTGTTATTATTATTGGTATATACAACTAAACAATATAGATCATTACATTTATATTAATATATTTTATTTTATTTGAGGTATATAACGTTCACCTTTTAAACAATATGATAATTTCAGAACATGACTTACACATTAATTTAAATCTAGAACAGATGCGGCATTTATCCAAAGGCCGTTAAATTTTCACTGTGAAAGAGGAAACTCACATTTCACCATTCCCATTACAATAACAAACTTTTCAGATATATTGGGAACTGAAATACTTACACTTAGCTTACTAGGTTAACACGCTACTGACTGAGTTAATACGTCAGACATGATTGGAATTCTAAATTTTTCTTAAAAATATTCACTGTCTGGTACTACAGATATTGATAATTTTATATCTTTTACCACTGCCCTATTAAGTTATTTGTAAAAAAAAAAGTTCCCTGAATAAAATTCACAAATGTTTAAAGTTAGGTTTTGTAAATATAAATAAGGGGGTATGTATTATGTCTAAAGATTTTGTAACTTCAAATCTTCTTATCACAACGTATTTTATAACTACTCTAATTGGATAAAGGTGAGTAAGGAAGCTTTTGAGAGGAAAAATAAACCCGCTTTTGCGTGGAAAGAGAGTGGGAAATCATTTAAAAAAAAGATCAGGGCTAGAACACCTTTATTTTCAACGTGTCAGTTTAGCACAAGAGTAATTTATAAGACTATCTGTTCACTGAAGCGGGGGTTAATTATGACTAAATTGCTTCGGCGGCTGTATGGTCTGTGGCACTATTCTCAAAATAGACTAGACTGACAAAGACTGGGAGTTCAGATTTTGATCCTGGTTGGGTGTATTGAGGGTGATTTCATAAATGGTTTTTATATTTACTCTAAATTAAATCTTCCTGATCCCTAACACATAAGTATAATTAGTACATTGATGTTTAACCGAACTGGTAGTAGGACTTGGTGCAAAAAAAAAAAAATTAAGACAAGATGCAAAAACCTTAGTAAAGTTTATTGTTTCGTGAAATATATTTATATTATACATTTTAGTCTCTCTTCTGTGAAATAATACACCAACAATATATTCAACCTTTTATTTTCTGAAAAATGGCTAAAATAAATTACACCATAAATAAATAGTTGTTTTTATAATGTAATTGAAAATACATACAAAATATTGGTTTTAAAATAAAAAAGTATTTATTTTGTAAACACAAATATATGAATATGGGTTCTATTGATGTCAGCAATCACATTCAATCACCCGGTTTACCATATTTATTTATGAAGTGAAGAGAAACCATTTTGAAGCTATTGTTTGTAAACATTTTTTTTAAATTATTTACAAACTTTGAGTTGCAACCACAAAATAAAACCAACCCCAACTCAGCTATTTCCATAGTTTCGTGTTTCAATATTGTATAAACGTTTAAAAAAAATAACTATAAACAATTAGTTGTCGTGAAAGTTTTCTACCTTCCGACATTTTCTCTAGGTCCGTGCCAGAATTGTAGCTCATGTACAACTTGAGTACTTATTGATGGGAGGTTAGGAGTTGAAATAACAATAGAGTATTTTAAAGGTACATGTAGATTTATTGAAAACAGAGAAAAAATACATTAAGGTGTTTACGTAAAATGGGTCGCTGTAATTTAAACACTTTGATCAACGCAAACCAGTTAAATGATGTTAACCGCTCACCCAAAGTATATTTGCTAGACAGGTAATTAGATAATTTTTGCTATTCAGATTGATTAAGCAGCAATCACCATTTATAGTTATATGGAGAACCAGACCACAAAGCCAAAATAGTAGATCTAAACTTATTAGCGGAGGTAACTTCTTAAATAACAAGCCCACTCAATACTACCAATATAATTTAATATCGAGCACACAAATGCTCGGCTAGGTAGAGGCCTAGCATACAAACGCCTAGATCGAGACCACGAGAGACTAAGGTTAGTTAATAATCCTAATTAGGAACACCCACGGTAGTTACGACTACCCAAACAAGTCTAGTCTGCCGGAGAAACAAGTAGTACAACGTAGCCCACGGCCGGGATCTCTTGCCCGACTAGCATCATAATGATGCCGGGCACTCACAATGATTAAATCACCAAACAAACACGAGCCACAAACACAAACAGCCCCAGGTTGCACACCAAAAATAGTAAGAGCCAAGATAATCACAATAAACCTAATCGGAAATAACTGACCGAATTAGGTCTCTAATATTAATTTACTAATGCCATATCACTAAGTCCGGTCATTTTTAGTAAAAGTAAAGATTGTTAGGTCATTAAGGCTTTAATAAGATGTGCTTTGCACAACTCTTAACTATACAACATAGTACACTCAGTCATTAAGTGACTTAACACTAGACATACATAGGAAGCTACATGTTAATAGTACAGACATTAGGAAGATCCCACTCAGGGATATAAAATTAACCTAATAAAACATAATAGTAAAAAATTCCATTATGCACCCAAATCTTGGTAAAACAACCAACACGAATAAGATGATGTCACGTTTTGTCAAAGGCGGGGGTCTATCTCCACCGGACTAGGGTGGTAGATGGTTCCACCATCTCGTAGAACAAAAATTGGTGGTTGAAAAGCTGCATGGTCCTCGAATAGTGAACAAATCGAGAGTATCAGTCTACCAGTATAATACATATTCAACAACTTTTAGAATAGGATACCCGTATATGTATATATGTAACTAGTCGAGCCCAGAAAAGGGAAAGAAAGTTAGGAAAAATGACCAATCAAATACAAGCTCCACTATGAAATATGTCAATTTGGTGACGCCTTATCACGAAGACGTTTCAATCAACTGTTTTTATTGTTGAGGTGAAGACAGGTGTCGTCTTTTATACTCTGGGTGAGGGCAAATCACGTGGGATAATCAATCATTGCAGTGGTATCAAACGACGATGTTGAGCACAAGCTTCTGACTTTTGAGTCAACAGCAGTAGATCATATTAGTTACTTCTATCGATGTTTCTCTGGGTGAAATATGTCTGTATTGGAGAGTTCAATGCCTTTTATCCCGGCACAGTTTTGAATGACAAAAGCGAGTGCTTCTCAACGTATTGATTTGACGATAAGATTCTTTCTATAGAAGGGTAATACTAGGCCTGATTAAAACAATATTTAAATTTTGAAAATAGTATAATCATTTACTTTACAAACATTTTAAAGTAAGATTTTAAGGGATATGTTAAAATTAATGGGTCTTTGCAGTTTTTATATCGAAACAAAATTTTTGTCATACTAGATTACATACTCTACAGAAGTAACATAGGATATAATTTTATTCAAATGTTGAATCAGCCGTATGTGTACGTAATAAGAGTTTCGTACTCAAAGATAATCTTCTCTGCCGACTGCTAGGTACAGCTGACGGCCTCCTTGATTTTCTGGTGATTGCAGATGATCTCTGTGGATTCATAAGGGCTGCTAGTTACTTATGTTGGTTTCAAGTGTTTTTTTAGGTTACTTGTAATTTTTTATAATTGATAACAGCGTCTGGCGAATTCTAGAAGTATCCTTGACCTAGTATGGAACGTCCTGTGATAAATATTTTATTTTAACAAAAGCATTAACTCTGTGTTCGCCAACCGTGTGCCACATGTGTGGCACTGAAGCCTGAATGGAAAGCGAGTAAAATCTGGATGTGCCTTTTGTCCGCAGTAAAGCCTTTGGAAGTGAAGCTGCTCTCCAAGCCGCGACTGTTCATGGGAGGGGAGGAGGTAGTGATTGCGTGTACAGCCGCTGGTTCTAGACCCCAAGCTGTCATCTCCTGGTGGAGGGAAAACCGGAAGTTCCGCCGGGGAAAGGTAAGGAAACTATTCTATACACACCCTTAATTAAAGAAAAAAAGCCATCAACTAACACATTTTTTATTCTAGGTAGTAAACGTTATCTTTATATACTATATGATCATATCATCAAATGACATATAAGCACAATTAGCTATTTAAGAGCAAACACACCTTCTCATAGTCGTAAATGAATCACTCTTAAAGGGAAAGTACCAATTTAACACGGGATAGTATTTTTCAGAATGTAATTGAAACAAAACCATAAGCTCGGTAGACACACGTACCACCAGTTTAACTACACTTCAATTTATTTAATAACCTTTTTTATAGCCAAAGAAATACAATAGTTTTTGGAAAGATTGATTGAAAATCACAATTTCAACACTTGCATTAATATTTACTTGCTTTGCAAGAAAATACAGTTAGTCAAAAAATGTATAAAAAGCTACTGGGACCTGCTTCGGTGGCTGCATGGTTTAATGCATTACTCCCGCAGTTCACTAAACTGCCGATGATGGTGAGATCGAAGTTCAAATCTCTAATGTGTGCTGAGGGAGATATTTTCAAAATAGTTTTCCACTATCCCTCCACACAAATCCAGGTATATTGCCTATACATTTATTAGTTACTAAAACCATCAGCGAAATAATAATAATACTACTACTACTACTACTACTACTACTACTAATAATAATAATAATAAAAATAATAATAATAACAATTTTTATTTATATTATTATATACTATAATCCAAACGAGTAGTAGAATGCGGCACTAAACATAAAATAGACTAATTTAACGTACAAGAAATATTAATTAGATGTTTATGTTTCTTGTTAAACCATTGTAACAGTAACATTATATTATTGAATTAAATAATACATTACATCTTTTATTTTCTGATAACTTAATACGATAAAATTACACCAAAAATAAATGTTTTTTATCACTTAGAAAAAAACCCATCCAAATATTAGTTTTAAAATAAAAATTATTTATTTATGAAGTGAAGGGATACAATTTAGAAGCTCTTGTTTGATAACACTTTTATAAATTATTTACAGAGGCTTCAACCTCAAACAAGAAACAACAAAACGGCTATTTTCATAGTTTCATATTTCAAAATTGAAAAAACACTCGCTAAGAAAATGTAATTACTAACAATTGCTTGAAAGTTTTGACTGACAAAAGTGACAGCTGCTCAACGTGTTGGCTTACAGTTATTATTATTATTATTATTAGTATTATTATTATTATTATTATTATCACCGCGTCTTACTAGGCTTACAGTTTTGGAGAATGGATACATGAAATTGGATATGGTAGTTCTCCTAGCTGTAAGATATGGCTGTTTTAATTAAATAAGTGTTTATTAAGTATACATTTAAATTAATTAGAATATAATATTTATGATTAACTATAAGAAATCATTCATCTACAGGCCTTGGCCTGAAGGGTAAGATATGAGATTTGATGCATAAATAGTTTACGACATTGGAGAGACTGTGGTTGGATCGTGTATAAATCGAATAAAATGTTTGCAAATAATATTCATAGGCCGATTCCATTACAAATATAGGTGAATCTACTCTTACCCGCTCTTTTGGGAGCGTGTTGCTTTCGCCCTTGTTGGTAGGCACCCTTTCAAAAAACGTGGGCCTTTGCATCCCCCTAAAATAAACCGTAGGCCTAAGTGTTTGCACCTGTAGCGTCGGCTGGTCAAACAAAATCTCAATTTTAGCAATTGGAAATCATTAAGAGAATGTTAATAACGTTTATTCTTTGCTCGGTTCTGTTTCAGAATTACTGGTATAAAGGAATGTTGATATTTAAGGTTTGGTTAGGTTAGGCTATGTTAGGTTGGACTAGGTTAGGTTAAGTTAATATTTGACCTGATACCTCTATTTTACTGGGGAACAAAAGTTAAATGTTTTCGTGGTTAAATATGGTATGGACAAATTTATTAAATAAAAAATTTACCTTTCTTAGAACTATAAGAAAGATTTGAATATAAAGTCACTACAAAAACACACGGTGGTTTTTTCCAGTGCGTGAACACACATGGGTGCTAGCACCTATATATTTTTCAACCGTGCTGGACAAAAAACAAGTACCATTCCGAAAAATAATATGACTCATATGAAACATTTAGGAAATCTGGGGTGGGATTGAAATAAATATTAAATGTTTTCTTAAATAAATCTTATAAACTATTTTTGAAAATTAAGCGGGGGCAAACACACGTGGTTGTTTTCCCCAGGGCATGAGCAGACATTGGTGCAACCAATACGTAGCCACGCTTTTGAAAACCACCAATTTAGATTGATTCCGTATAACAAAGGGTTAAACATTTTATCTATAGAAGTACACGTTTATTGCATCATCTTTATGGTAAAAAATACATTCAAGACAGTGAAATGAAGGATTAAAACATATAAATAAGTTAATATTTGTTTCAATAAGATTAAAACTTTTTAATATACTTCTTATTTAAATTCTGTCCGACCACTTATGCAAGCATATTTGTTTCTAGCAATATAATGTAGGCCTATAAGTTATCAAATAATAAAATTAGTGGTACCATGCAACGTAAATACATCATTTACCTTAAAGCCAAAATTGATTTACCTATGAAAATAACAAACGAAACATGATAATCGATTGATAATTAATAATAAATTAATTAATTGAGACAAAATGTTACCTTTTTCTACAGGTATGGTGCACAAAACACGCAATCCATCAACAACACATTACTTTCCTATACACGATAGTAAAGATAAACAAGTTAATATACTTACTGTGACGTAATTTGCCTCCCTACCTTGTATTTCCCTATGCTTTCTACTTTTTGTGAACAATTTCCTATTTATTTTCGCGTGAAATTAAGCACTTCGAAGTTAGGCCACACACTGGTTGTCGGCCTGACAAATAATACTATTTACATCTATTAAATAAAATAAAAGGACGGAAGGAACAATGTATAACATTGTTTTAAATAATTTAAATAAGGAATTAAGATTTAAGGAAGAACACTTACCTTTTATTAAACATATTAATTATTCTTCTAAGAAGTGTGTTTGACTCTTGTAGTTATTTTCAACGTCGACCATGTTTGTTTTAACGCATGCGCAGTGCTATCAAACAAGTGCGTAGCGAGGTGTGGTTGTAAAAGAAGAAAGGAAGAAAAACGAGCGCGATTTTTAATTTTGACAGAAGGAAATAGACATTTAATTCTTTATAAAACATTATTCACACTCAGTTGGTTATATTTCAATATTTATATTAAACCTGCATTTCATTTGATTTTCTCCCTAGTCCATATCCAACAATTTATTTTAGTTTTTTTAAAATATTTTATTAGCTTTCTATTTGGACTCGGAAGTATGAATAGAACATTTTAAAATTTGAAATATTGGAAGGTGTTTGAATAGTAGAGGAGGTCTTCTTCCTGGTTGTTGGTCCAACATGGAGCCAAATCTGTGGAGCTCCCAATTCAAATTATTTTATAGTGAATCAAAGGTTGTGGATTAAATTAAAAGTAGCAAAATTGGAAAGCTAAGTGTGTGTGCAAGAACTATACTATTTATTTTCGTTTAAATGGTGGAAGAATTTGAAGTGAAAAAATTTATGTGAATGGTGTTTCAATATGGACTAATTATACATGGGTGAGGTCAAACCAATTCTTCAACTTTCAATTATTGCTATTATTTTTTTCTTTCTTCATATATAAATCAGAGCTCATTTACTTTCAGAGAGACAGACTAATGCAGAGAGATAATTAACATTTAATTATTATGTCTAATTATTAATTTTATTAATTGTATAGGTTGTTGGTCCAACATGGAGCCAAATCTGTGGAGCTCCCAATTCAAATTATTTTATAGTGAATCAAAGGTTGTGGATTAAATTAAAAGTAGCAAAATTGGAAAGCTAAGTGTGTGTGCAAGAACTATACTATTTATTTTCGTTTAAATGGTGGAAGAATTTGAAGTGAAAAAATTTATGTGAATGGTGTTTCAATATGGACTAATTATACATGGGTGAGGTCAAACCAATTCTTCAACTTTCAATTATTGCTATTATTTTTTTCTTTCTTCATATATAAATCAGAGCTCATTTACTTTCAGAGAGACAGACTAATGCAGAGAGATAATTAACATTTAATTATTATGTCTAATTATTAATTTTATTAATTGTATATTTTTTTTCTTCTTTTTGGTTTCAACAATACTGTTCTATACTTTGTTAAATTAGAATTATATTTAACCGGAATTCCATAGGTAGGATTTGGATGTGGTAAAAAGGAAAACAACAATAAATCCACAAAAGTTCCAACAATTGTTATTCAATACATTTATTTTTATTTGTAGCCTAAATTACATTTTACTTCCACAATCCATTTTTATCTAAATTGTTCATGTTTTTAGTTTTAAGTTTTACCCAGTGGTTTCGAGTATTGAGATTCGTAGTGCCACTGACTGAATTAGCCGAGGTACAATTTTTTTCTTTTAATTATTATTTTTCCCTAGATACTAGGGGTGGCACCCAACAAGAACACCACTATATAGATAAAGATAAATAATAACACACACATTTATCAATCACACTGAAAAACATTTTTTTATTACAATACATAATGTTACAGAAATATTTTGTAGCAAAGGGATTTACAGTTAACCAAAGAGCACACTCTTACAAAAAAATATTGAATAATAATATCATGGTTTTCCAAAGAACAATGTTCCCATAATTTGTTTATTTTAATTAATATGCCATTGCTGGATAGGCACTAATTTATTCTTAGATTTTTATCTGTGTCATAACAATTCAAATGGATTCCCTTTACAATAATCCTTAGTTTTTGTATTTTTTGTCCTTTGTTGATACCAAATTCAAATTTTCTTTCATATAAAGAAATTATTTTTTCGTTTACAGAAGTCATTCTACCCACCTTATTTTTATATTTCAAAATTTCTGGCTTTAATGGTTATTTTTGGGTGGTCCTTTTACAAAATTGACAGATGTATATTTGATTCCATGAAAAAAGAAAAATATTCTAGATATTTTGAAAATATTCGAGTTATTAAAATTCTTTTTTAAGTTCCCAAACTCTCATTTTGAAATTTTAGGTTTTATTGGATTATCTCTTATATATTTTTTACGTGTTTGCCTAATTTAAATTTTAAACTCCAACAAAAAGTAAATTAGTGTTCTATAAAAGGTCATGAAACGTCAAAATTTATAAATCTCAAGTATTTTTTACAATAACAATATTACAATACTCTCGAAAGCGTCAAGAGAAATTAAAAATATAAAGTATTACTTCAACACCTCTGGGTCTCTTTGATTTTCAAAAACTTTCTCAGGCAATCTAAATAATTCAGTAGTTGAATGAATAGGTAGATTAACTAATCATTTATATTATTTGAAATGTATATTACAATACAAATTATGTTAATTAAATGTATGATTTGAGTTTGGTTTGCTTTATTTATATTTCTATTCTAGATATAAATCAAAAACTGTTTGCCATCTGTTGGTCAGTTCGGACAACGCTTTTAAACGATGTTTTATAATTTATTCATACATTATATTATGTTTATTAAATTATAATATGCTGACTAACAATTTTTGTGAATTGACTCACATATTTATATTTTCAATACTTAAACCAATTATGTCGATATTTTTTAATCAAAAAACCACAACATCTTATTATATTATTCATTACTATAAAATATAAATAATTAATTTCATTTGAATGTTATTAATTCTTTTGAAATAAATAATATTTTACCTTGTTTAAACATAAAGTACTTTTAAATTAAATTAATTTACACCCATGGTTTAAATAAACCTTGAGTTTAAAGAGTTAAAATTAAAAATTTCAATTAAATAACCTGGTTTAATGAATAATATATCCAAAGCTATTATTTATGCTTTTAGTGAGGCTCCATCTAGATATCATATTCTGAAAATGGAATCTTGTTTAATTCAATAGGTCATAATCATGAAATATTATAAAACTGCTATAGTATCACGGTATTTTACATTCAACATTTTCATAGTAATTTAAGACATTAAACTAATTAATCATAATTCATTTATCAAGCACGGATAATTCTAACGTCTGATTAAAATACATATATTTGTTCACGTTGATGAATTAATCCATTCGTGTGTATCACGAACTAAGCTTTAAGATCTGTAACAAAGTAGTCATAATTTATTGATTAGCCTAGGATATATTTTGACTTCGGGATGCTGGCTTTCCTTTGACAGGATTTCAAGTGAATGTTGTTTAATACCATGTAAATACAGTTCTAATAATTCATCTCTATAAAGGCACAGCTTTGTATTTCTCTCATTTACGGTAGACTACAAATGGGTTGTTAATTCTTCATTGAGCTAAATCTCTTGTTGGCTATAAATCAGTTATACGATTCCCATTATTAGAGTAATAATGTAAAAAATCACTCCAAATACTCTAAATCTTGGACAGTTGGGTATATGGATTAAGCCATACACCTTGCTTATTTTTCTGGTGATGTAAGAGTCTGGGATAGAATATCATAAGAATGTATTATATAATCATTTTACTAAATTGGTTTTCACTATTCCTCCGTGAAAATGTAGATACAGAGTCTTTAAAATATACTGTATTTATCCAATCCCTACTTTATTAATGTAAATATGTGACTAGTCAGGATGGTTAATTTCTATGCTAAGTGAAAATTAAAATTGGAGATATCTCTTTGGTTTGTAGTATTGGCCATAATCACAGAACTCAGGATATCGAAACTATGTATTTGGTTTACAAAATTGGCCAAAATCACAAAATTCAATATATCTTAATTATTACTTTTGTATATAATATTGGCCATAATCACAAAATTTGGAATATCTAAATATTACATTAAATAATTATATAACTATTCTATGGCACTATGGACTCAAAAGTTTGTGGCCACACTTACAAAAGTATGCCACCTATCCCTATCTTGAGCTAGTACTATCCAGTAGGGTATGCGTTGGCCATTTTTTTAAATGTAAAGTTAAGTCGAAGAGAATCTTGAAACTTGCGAAGAAAAGTTGAAGTCGAAGCTATCTAGGAATTTTGTTGTCACTTAACGTCAATTTTAATGTTTAGATTAATTATTTTTCTAGATCTTGTCACTAACAAAGGTCAGGAAAATTCCTTAATTGTTACTTAAGTACTATATTAATAACTAATGCACACAGGCTTACTGATAAGCTTATAAGCTTATCAATTAAGTCTTATTCTGGAAATTTAAAATGACAACTGGACACGGGAATTAAACCCGGAACCTTTTACTCGACTTGGGCTCGTTTTCCATTTTCAGAATATGATATTTAGATGGAATAATCCTTACTAAAAAGCATAAATAATAGATTTGGCTATCTGATTCTTGATTAAGTTTAAATCTTTACTTACATTGTGGAGTTTATAATATTATTTTGCAAACTATACACATGCATGTATTCTTATCTGCATTTCTCTGTTATTAATTATAAATTAAATTCCGGTTTAGTTTCTTACGTTCCGAAAATCCATTTTGGACAATAAAGAAAATGTGAAGAAGCTACGAAAGAAAATCTTCTGTGTCAAAATGCGCTTGTAAATTTGTCATAGATAATTCCAAAGATATAGACTATTAAGGACCACACATTAGAAAATAGCGTTTTCTCTGCTTCATGACAGTGACTATGGTGTTATTTATTTAGAGGTATTTTATCTTTTGCAAAATGACGTTGGTGATAGTGAATATAATATATTAGCATTTACTTACCCATTTATGATCCATGCTTATGGTATGTTGGTTAAATTACTAGTCATTGTAAAAAATTAGTTTAGTAAATGTTTTAAAAATGATAAAATATTGAAAAATGTAGTATTTAGTGAAATAAAATTAAATCGTTTGATAATTTATACAAGTTTTATTCTTCCTTAGAAATTTTTCGACTATGTGAAAGTTATTGTAGATGTCGAAATCGAAGCCGAAGGAGATTTGACCTTTAACTTCGACTTTATTTTTTCAAAGCTTCGCACACATTACTATCCAGTCCACCTCATTACACCATACCACTTTCAAGTCCATTATTATGTTATCTTTAAATATGCGTCTAGGTCCTCCCAATGGTTTCTTCCCATTGAGTTTGCTAATCAATACTCTGTAAAAGTTTCTAGATTATCATACTAGGTTTATATCATGTCCACCGTACTTTCAAAATGTTAAATATTTTAATTATTTTATATTACGACAATCCCTGGTTGAACCAGTGGAGAATGGAGAGTTATCGGAGCTTTTGGTATTGGTAAAACCAAATTAAAGGTCAACCTCGGAGAGTTTTGATTGTTGGATGTGACCTCGTTGGTGGCAGTGACTATAACGAGGAATTCGTTCATTCGCAGAATGTAATTTTGAATACCAACACTCCCCCTAGTAAGGTAGACCTGGACTGATAAGTTAGCGTTTGGACAGGGATCAACTTCAGCCATTTACTTAAACAAAAAATAAATAATAGACCCATAGAAATTCATATGTTTACCTTAATCGAATCTGCGAAACCTGCTAATAAACAATGAAGACTAAAGTTTGTCAAAACCATATACATTTGCCCATAGTGTTCCTGTAATAATTCCCAAAAATGAAAATTTCTCATATCAGTTAAGAGTACCTAAACAAAAAGAGAATCAGAGTACCTATATTGCAATATGATGATATTACTCTGGTTATGTATTCGCCCAGCCCTTATTAAGTATCCAGATCTAATCCCCTTAGGTAATTAGAAGGAAATTCAAAATCAATCATGGAAAACTCAAATTTTATTACATATACGAAAGTAGTTCTAAACAACTTCAAAACAGTCTGAGTATTGATCTAGTGCACGAGTCTAAAGGGCTAACCACCGGCAACATTCCCTGAGTTTTCATTTAATCTTAAAACTTAACAGAATGACTCCAAATTAAATAAATATTAAAATTTGAAAGCCCATATTTTCGTTGAAAGAGATTTCCATTAGCCATAATAAAAATAATTAAATCAACACTCTATAACTTATCATACTTGAGAGCTCTAATAATGCTAATACAAGTCCAATCTTTATAACTAACCAACACGATACAAATACAGGTTACGATTTACCAAAAACAAATTCTGAGCTGCGAGTGGCAGTGGCGAGTGAAAGAACCAGATTAATGTGCACATAAGTTAAAGTTAACGCTCCCTACAGTAGGCATAGGAGTCACACCGGTTCAACGACAGTCACTAGAGTTCACTTCCTTGGAAAAATACACCTACAGTCAATCTTCCTATGCCAGCATCCTTCCAGTTAAGCTTAGAAAAAAAAATCTAATGTATCACTTATCGGTCTAGGTGAGTCTTGCGACACGTGTGACCATACGTTTCAAGTGGAACCTCAGAGGTGTCCAAGTTAGTATGTGTTTCAGCAGAACTTCACTCTATAGTACCTCAGGTCACCAGTCATGGGTAGGCAACCACTGAAGAAGTACCACGGATGTGGTTTGTAGTTGGGAAAACATTGTCCGGGAAACAAATTCCACACTCCCAGACGCAGATTCCAAAACCCTCTGCCACTAAATGTTAGCACCAAATCCTCCCAACGGAGACAGAGAGTCTTCCCAGTACAAGCGTTCATTTCCAACACACATTGACGAAACAGTAATGCTGGACAACCAACACAAAACTAGTCTCATTTGTCTAAACAATAGCTCACCAATCATGTTCTGACGTAGGTCACCGATGATTCATCGCGCCTCTGGATTTTCTGAAGCGCCCTAGCGGATGAAGTAGGCAAAGTTGACGTCCAAGTATCACTGGAAGTGTCAGACTATTGTGGGCATGCTACCGCAATAAGTAAATCCACCTTTAGCGGGCCAGGCTAAATATCTGAGGAGAGTTCCATATGACGAGAGACGTTACAATATTAACATTATAATATATGATTGGGTTGGTGATTTATGTTAATTTAAATATAAATAAATCTTCATATATATTTAAATAAATATAATTGTATATATACAAGTAGACATAAAGTACACTACACACATTTTAGGAATTTTTTCATTATGTGCGCTATATAATTAATTTTTTATATTCATGTAAGGTTTGGATCTCAAAACTTAAATAAGGGCTATCCACATATTTAAACAAATAGGAATGGGATGAGTAAGGTATCTATTAGAATAAGTGCACTGATATTTGCGTGGAAGGTAAGTAAAACGCATCATTACTCTTTGTCGGGATTTTCAAACACTGTTAATAGCCCTATTTGACACACCACACCCGCCTCGGTGGAGTAGTTGGCTAACGCGCTAGTCGTGTTGAGCTCGGCTGCTGAGGACAAGGAGATCGAGGTTCGAATCTCGGTCGGGTGAACTGAGGGTTTTTTTCCTAAATGGTTTTCCACTCTCCCTCCACGCAAATTCGGGTTCACTTCCTCCAATTCAACCTTCCCAATTCCTAATCCATTAGCGTAATTAGTACTTCAAAAGCGTATAACCCGAATAGGTAGAAAGACGCGGTACTAGTATATTTTTGATACACCACTGTTGCACCTCTTCTGTATGTGGTGTTTAACTGATGATACACAGGCAGGGCTATAGCTGCACTAATAAGAATTTATTAAGAATTGTTATTGACAATTCTATTAGAAGTTTGCAAGGATTTATATCGTGAACCATCAAATACAGGACATGTGTTCATAATTATGAACCTTTATTTTGTTAATTTAGTATCTACGCCCCAGTTAATTTCCACATAAATTAATCTACTATTCATATCATAATCATTCATCATCAACAACTGTTTTAATCCAGTGCCCGGTTAAGTTTAGTAAAATACCTTCATATTCCTCTGTTCTTCCACTATTATTCTTCCATAAATTGCTACTATTCTTCTCCTCTCACTTGCATACTTTATGTTATCTGCTTCTTCAATATTTTCTTTGGCTTCCCTTGCGTTCATTTTCCTATATACATTATTTTCTTTGGAATCCTCTCTTCCATATCATGTACGCCCTGTACCCCCACTCTTTCCCAGATAACTTCAATCCAAATCTTGTTTCTCCTCGTCACAGCTAACATGCTCCTCACAAACTTCATTCCAATGGCCTCCACTTTCCTAGACGTTTTTATATTCAATATATCTATGTTTCTTCTGCATATGTGTTAATGAATACAAAATACACCCTCTGTAACACTTTCTTACATTTCGAGGGCACTTCTCTTTTCCATAACAGGTCTCTGAGAAGAGATAATTCTGAAGATTTAGACCCAAAAGGGAAGATAACATTAGCATGACCTGAAAGAGATAGGGTGGCAAAAGGTGGACAGGTTACAACTAGCTCATAATAGGGATAGATAACGTATTTTTTTTAAGTGCAGCAATGAAGTCTCGAGTTATTAGTGCTGTAGAGTGAGGAAGTAAGTAAGTAACATTCTGATATTCGTGTAACCCAAACAAGTAGTAATACGTGAGGCTAATTAAAAAAAAATTAATTATACATTTTTAAACCGTCAGAAATTAAATCTAAACAATATCTTACCAATCTTAGAATTAGAATTACATATGAATATATATTTATAAATATAAATATCAATAACAATACAAACATTACTACTAATTTAACAAATCTCTCGTCCTCAGTGATTTTGGGGTAAAGTTCTCTCGTCAGAACCCGATGCTCTAGGGTTCAAGCCCAGCCATTGTCGAAGGATTTTTCTTGAGCATTGAGAATCCGTAGCACAACTTCCTTTAGAGTAAAAGTGAAACTTTAGTAGCATGTTGATTGTGGCATGTAAAATCAACCCTTGAAGGTATGTGAAAATATTTTTACTGCAAAATTAGTAGGCACTTTTGAGCTAGTTCATAGAAATTCATCATGGAAGGCAACGGGGAGCTACCACACTTTTTGAAATTCTCTCTGAATGGGATTTCATCCAGATGGTGCAGGCAGCACTGACCAGCTGAAGGACTGGGGTTATGTTCAGCTTCAGATAGATACAAGTCCCATCTCACTAACCTGGGTTTGTTATCCTAAGAATAATACAACTATTAATATTATAAACTTCTTGTGTGTAATCTTACCTGTATATTTATATCATATAAAAATAAAGAAAACTAAAACAAATCTCATAAAAATTATTAATAATATAATTATAATAAATAGTCAATTTTGAAAATTAACGATTTCTCTATTATTAAGTGAAAACAACACTATTAATTATAAATTTAGTCCCCACTCTAAGAAATGTTGGTAATTTAATGGTAAAATAAGTCCGACACCTTATTTCAGTCGGCAGTGTGTATATCTACTGAACTAAGAGTCCCGGCTTCGATTCCCGTCATGACCGAATATCTATCACTGATAAATATATGAGTTTTCCCTTTCACATTATTAAATTAAAGGCTTTGGTCTGTATGTTGTGCCTGCCCTAGTCTTAAGTTAGATTATAAGGCATATGAAGCTACATAAGGCCTAGCAGGCCTGTAGCGGAAAAATATTGCTTTAATAAAAAAAACTGACCCGATCCCTAGGCTGGAACCAGTAAAAATGATAATATAAAGCTTAAAATACACAATTATATTATTAGAAAAATAATTTAATATTACTGTTGCACAGACCATAATAGCACAAAAAAGTTTAAAAAATTATTTTTACACTACATCTTTCTGCTTGTTTGGTCTTTACGTACAGCACATGAACCATTTACATCAATGTGTAAAGTATGAAGCATGTTGCATTTATTGGAAGTATAACTGCAATTGTGTGGATTTAAAATGGAAAACCCTCTAGGGAAAACCTTCCTTTGTCCACTTGATCGACATTCGAACCCCAATCTCACCATTAATAGCAATCCGGTATGTTGTGAGGGTGACGCCCTAGACCATTTGGGCACTAAAGAAAGTTAAAATCCTTCAAAACTTATACAAATAAGATACTATAAAATTTATTATATTCTTAAATAATTCATAACAAATAATAATAATTATATGTGTATATATGTGCTATTGGTGCACACGAATTGCGGAACAATGTATCCAGGGTTAGTAATACAATCACACGAACTGCAGAGTAAGTATTAAATTTATAATTACTTTGTTAAAAATGGAAAATAGATTTTAGTTTAGGTTCGACTAGGTTATGTTAGGTTATATTAGGTTAAGTTACATTATGTTAGTTTGTTAGGTTACGTTATGATAGTTTAGGCTAGGTTAGGTTATTCTAGGTTGTTAGTTTAGGTTAGGTTATTATAGGTTATGTTATGTTAGATTAGGTTATGTTAGGCTAGTTTAGGTTAGGGGTTAGGACTTGAATGTGATTTCATGTTGTTCCTAAACTCATGTTAACAGGCTGACAGGTATACTTTATTCCGCAATTTTAGTGCACCCTGTGCTAAATGTATTATTTATACAACACATGAACTCGACTAACAGTGGTCATCTTTGGTGGCCGCATGGCCTAAGGCACTATTTTCACTTTACACTAGATTCCCAATGACCAATATATCATTGTTTGATTCCGGTCGGGTGTAATGAGGATTGCTTTTCCTATATTGTTTCCCACTCTCTCTCGACACAAATCTGGGTAAAATTCCTGTAAATTAAACCTTCCTGATCCCTAGCCATTAGTGTACATATGCGTTTAATCTGAATGTGTAGTAAGGCGTGGTGCTGCTAAAAATAGTTTAACAATGATTATACGTGCTGTATATATGACGCTATAGTTTATAGTAGTGGTTCCCAAACCCTGATTCGCTATCCAATTTAGGCTCACTGAAGGTCGTGGGAAGGTGTCGACATGATTTTTCAAATATTATGAAATATAACGATATTAAAAACACTTCATCAAACTGATACATTATGAAAAGTCATGCCTACTGTTATAATGACAATATAAACAGTGTTGAAACGACGTCTTAAAATCCGCTTGTAAGACCCAGTTCAAGGACAAACCCATTCAGACTCACAAAATTGAAAAAGGCTCTTAACTCTATTCTGACAGTTAAGCCAACTTATATAAACCAGGATCTTTAGGTTCTGTAACCATAAAGATCCTAAGAAATATTTACATGCTACTCAAAATTTTAAGGGCTTAAAAATAAAGCAGCATTATGGTTGATACTTAAAAAACTCTAATATTGTCACTGAGCAAATTTTTTACAGAAACATATACAATTTTCTATTCGTAAGGTTAAAAATGTACTAAAATAGAACTAATCAAGTTGATATGATTTATCTGTACAAAATAAGAAATTCCCCCCAAAATTAAAAATCACTATAGTAGCTTCTGAAATTATACTTTTAATCCTTTGAAAAAGATTGTAATAAGTGACATTTTCACTAAAAAAAAGTTGCTTTAAATTTTGATAGATGATAACATTAGTGATAAAATTAAGTTTTTATTTTAAAATTAAATTAATTTAATTAATTTAATAAACACTAATAAGAAATTATATGCAATTTATACCGCATGCAATCCAATACACTTTGTGCCACCAGGCCGGGAAGATATATATTTAGGGTCATGATCAAACTGATTCATAGAAATAGCATGTGCATAAATACGCTTGACTAGTCATTCCCGACAATATGTTGTTTTGGGTGTTGTTCAAATTGTTTCTTTCATTAATGATTGAAGTCCAACTAGCCATGGCTACAAAGATATCCTTTGTAAATAGTTCCGTTCCTTGGTAGGAACTTTCCGGCTAACTTCGTAGCGGTCACTCCTCAAAGCCCTTTAGGATGAGGATCGTTAGTCCTCCTCCGACAACCCTTCCCTCTTTAGGGCCTAAACCTCCCTCTTCAACTGTCCAGTGAGTGATTGGCCACTTCCTTCAAATTGTTTATGTCTGTTAAAGGGGACTCAAGTTTCTGAAAGTATCGCTAATGTTCAAGTTTAAAGTGGCACACAATAGCTAAGCTATATACACAGCTGAAATTAGCTGCTCCATTGGGCTCTAGAAATTCGTGATTGTAGATCCTCATGATTACAGGTACTACAAGCATTTTAGACAAGTAACCGGAGGATTTTGATATATTAAAATAGGTTTTGTTTGCGTGTGTAGCATTTTCTATTCAATATATTAGCCTTTATGATAAACTCATGATTTAACAGATAGTCATAATAACCATTTTCCAAGATATTGCAGACAGTTTGAAAGGGTATTAAAATATATAGCACAAATAATTTATATTTTACTCAACGAATTTTCCGATTGAAGAAAATGAATAATATTAAAATATCCAACACTTATCACACACAATAATCGATAAATAACAAGTTTCTTTTGTTCGTATTGTTTTTTCATATGTCTACAAATCGGTATTTTGGATTTATCTCTTATGCCTGAAATAATAATAAAAAACTCTTGAGCCTACATGAATTTAAGATAGGGAAGAATATAAGACTGTGTTTTAAATATTTTAAATAACGTAATATTGGTATAAGAGCGTGCGCACTGTGTTTAAGGAAAATAAGAAAAGTGTAAGTATATATATGAGGTATCAAATCAGATTATCAGAGTGAACTAAGTATTTACAACTCATTATATTTAATAAAGTGGCTCAGGCCATAAGTGGTGGAGGAGAAATATTTCAAGATGATGGTAATTAGAAAATTCTAAGAAGAAAACGCTGTAACTTTTTTTTAAGCAAATATATAAAAAGGATGACTATATATTATGAGAAGTGATGGCTGCAGATTACCATGATATAATGTATTTTAAACTTTCTATTAGAAACTGTTCCAAAGAATGGGGCTTCACTTGACTAAGTTTTACTCGTCAAAGACGATTCACTTTACTTAGATTTTTAAATCGGTGTTTAGTTTCAAACGAAACGTATAATTTTTCCTTTAACTCCACGGTGAGCACCTTGAAACTTAGCCTCTCTTAAAATTGTTATATTTATATGTAGTTAAAAATGGAAATATTATTATTTTAATCAAAGCTAAGGTCAGTAATTTAATCTTTTTTTTATAGCTAAACTTTTTTTGGGAAGAATAAATTATTTAATATTCATCCATTGGATACATTTAGTTTAGTTTTCTACACATAGCAATATCATCAGTTTTGCGTTGTTTGTCATGATCAATCAAATGAGCATTTGATAGATTTTTTTAAAAAAAAAGTCCTTGCGGAGATCTATTATTTGCATGGCAGATGTTCAAGAACTGTTGAAAATAATCAATAGAGAAAATTAGGATAAATATAAGCTATCTGCTAAAGAAATATTTTACTATCGTGACTAGCAACTTCTTTTCTTTGTTAAATAAACTACAAACATATGGTCTTAAATCCCGCTCAACTCAGCTCTCTAAAAATAAAAAAGATAACTTCAAGTTGTTTCGAAACAGTACAGGATGTGGTGAGACTTCATCCTTTGGAAGTATCAAGGATGCTTAGGGCGGATCGAACCTAGATAGCGTAACCTAGACAACCGACTTGAAGCGTTTTGTCCTTAAAGAAAGTGAATCTATTGTTTACAACCCTGCAGGCAAGTTGAACTTCTCTTTGTGCTCCTGGATTTGTGCAAGTTATAGGGAAATTCGTCGGTGGGACAAGGAAAGAGAGAGGGGGCTCTAAACAGTGGGTTGGTGAAAGAGTGAGACAAGGGAAGAAAAGGGAGACAGAAATTATCAAGAAATGTATAATATAAAATGGGATCTGTAGACCCAAAAACATGATGTAAAGAAAGTGTGGGGAAGCGATTTATTAATGTACTAAAAATTAAATAACTCTTGAAATTGTCAACAGAAGGGTCACTATTAGGTTTTAATGGAAATAATTATTGTTACTTTTAGTATTATAATAATAATTTATTTATATCGATATAATTAATTGCAATATCAAAAGAAGTAGAAAAATCTCATTGTTAAACTTAACTAGAGACTATTTTTTTATAATGTTTATAAATATATATTATAATAATGTATATAATGTATATTTGTATGTATATAATATATAATTATATAATATGTATTTTGTAAAAAAGGTCTTTCTAGTTATGTTTATTTAACATAGAGATTTTTTTACTTATTTTAGTATAGCAATAAATTGTATCTATAAAATATATTTATTAAGGTGTTCTATAAAATCAAATATGGTAAAAATATTAATTAAAGTGTAAAATAAACCAAATAGTTTTATTATGGGTACAAACACAAAAAGTAGTTTTTTTTAATAATTAGTTAACATTATTTGCAGCTTGCTGAATATGTGTTAACAAGGATGGAGATAATTCTCTATATCTTCATCCTTGTTAACAGGTATTCATCCGGCCTCATAATAGTGTTATCCAATTATAAAAAAAATCGTTAATTCTAATATTCATACCAATAATATGAACAGGCATGAAAAACCAATAAAGAAATAAGACGCGATTATCTATAGATCAGATTATATAAATAAAACACAAAAGTATAAGTAAACTTGTTACAACATAAAAACATAAAGAGGTTGTCCCAATAATCACCCTGGCCCCAGTTGGCCCGTCTCTGCAACAAACTATAACTCCACAACAGATCGTAGCACTGTCTAACATTGGACTGAGCGAGGACCGAGGTTCGTTTCCCAACGCCAGTCCCAAGCTGTTCCCCCATAAAAAAAGAAGAAGAGTGATATATGCAGACTCACTGCGCTCTATCGGCCGCATTCGGCCAACTCGAGGAACTGTTCTTCCACGTTTGTCTGGTGGCTTGGAACATGTTATAGTATGTTCCAGACGTATGGTCGCCCCCACCACTCTCTCCCTCCTGTTGTTACCACGCCCCGAGATTACGTGGCATAATTTTATGGTATATAATGGTGTGTCTGTGTTGTAGGCACATATTATTACTGGCTACAAGGTGAGCGACATTGCCAGAGGCTGATTTAAACGTTAGGTTATTCAAAATTCCCTTTTGGCTTAAAATGTTATATTCTATTAAAAGTTATTTTTTCTGGACTAGTAATACTTAAAACTTATACATTATTGATACTATATAGCCTCAGTTAATTTTGGGCTCTTAAAGCCATGAAAATATTTAATATATTTGGGCGGTGATTTCAAACCGTTTTTTCATCTTTAATTATGATCCCTATGGGGGTCTTTTGGATTCTGTGTCTTATTTTGTATTTTTATTATGTGCTTAATGATTCTTTTTCTTTTTACCTATTGGGTCCCGCCACTTAGGACGGTCATTTAAGCCTGATAGCATCGTTTGCTTGCTCTTCTTATTTTAATATTATAGGGAAATATACTCTTCTTGTTAATTATTAAAAGACTATTCATCATTATTGAAAATGTTTATAGTTTATGAATTGTTAGTCAAAAAAGGGGTTGCGAGTCGGTGAGGCTATACCACAGTCTTAGCTTTATTTACTAATTTCTTTGTTTTCCAAGCCATTAAGCGACGTAGGTTTCAATATTATGACATTTGTGAATAGATTCTAATATGTCTAATGTTATAGTATTCATTCAGGAAGGAATTTAATATATTATACTGTATTGGTATTGTTTGTTCATTTGAGACTGTCAGTTAGGGTAAGTTAACTCTTAGGAGTATTTGCTGGATCGCATTCCGGATAGGCCAATTGTAGCTGGATCTTTCATTTTATGATTAATATGCTATTGTGGCAGGACTAATTGAGATAAATTTGAAGGTCAATTAAGAATATATTATTTAATGTGTTTTGAGTCACCATTTATGGGCAATAGTATTGTATCACGCCAAAAATAAACTTTGGTCCCTTGTCTCACAGTGTATAATGCTGTTTGGGCTTTGGCTAATTTTTAAGGTTATCAAAACAGTCTACGCCAATTAAATAATTTTTCGCCTCATATATATATATATATATATATTTGAAGCACTTAATGCGTTATGTTGTCTCACTCTCCCATTGAGCTGTATGTAATTTGTTATCCAAATAAAATAAATCTCTTGTTATCATATGAGTAGTGATAAAAGAGGGGGGTTACATATATTTATGGTGGATAATAATATAAGATAATTTCGATAACATTGTAGAGGGGATTTAATTACCAATCTAATAAAAGCTACTAATTCAAAAAAACATATTTTAATACTTTATTATTTTTCTAGCATCAATAATAAAAAATACATAAAAAAATTCTGTTGAGTCATTATAGATTCAGTTCACAAATGTCTAAAACCAAAATAAAAAATATTTATAACTGACCTATCGATGCAAAACTATATTTTAGTATAGAAATATTACTTTTTTATATCCATATTTCACTAAAGTTTAAGTTCCAAATCATTATTTTTCAGCAATTTCGCTATGTTGAACATTAATAAAATAAAGGTAAATCTCCGTTAGAAATCAACTGCAATGATTTCTACAAAATATATTTCAGATAAAATAAAAATGTCATACACATATGTTAAGATATTCTCTTCTTTAACTTTCATTGAATACATTTTCCCACAGAGATGTGTTGGAAAAATAGACATGCTATCAAATAAACAATTTACAAAATATATGAAATTAGTCTCTATTGACTAATTTGTTTGAACATATCAATCATGATAACTTTACAATCTATTTTATTTATCTTTAAGTTATCTATTAATTTATTTTTCCGTTGGTCAAGGAAGTATCGGTATACGAGTATATAATAACCAAATCTTCCCCTTCAATTTATTTTCTTTGCTTAGCTGAACAAACAAGGTACAAAAATGCCAATTTCACCCCTAGAAAATAGAACTTAATGCAAAGTTTGAACAGGAGTAAGGGGTAAAAAAAACACACAGGGTAGCTTTACTTTCTTGAGTAGAAGGTAAAAAGAAAGGAAGAAATACATAATAAAGACTACTGTAAAGAACGAGAAAGCGAAGGAAAAAACAGAAGCAATGCAAACAATGCCTCATTTGCTGTGCCAAGATAAACACAAGTTTTTTTCCCAACCCCATACCCCCTTGCCAGGGTCCTCCGGGTCCTATTTGTTGAAAAGGAGAGAGAAAAACTTTTTAGCATAGTCTTCTCCTTTCTCCTTGGTTGGTTTTACCTCCCTAAGGAATTGTCAGAATGGAACAAGAGGTGAAACTAAGGAACATACAATCGATTGTCGTCCTGCAGAGCGCTGGACCGTTGAGATTACAAAGCTACCACCCACGTGATGGTATTATTGAAAGGATAGGGGGAGAAGGGCTGGAAGAATCTCAGACAGGGTGAACGGATAGTAATGATGAGGGAAAGGGGGAAATTTACATATACTAAATACCGTAATAACAACTAGAGATTATTTAAAACAAAACAAAATTCTTACGTGTCTTTTTACCAACTCAAATTAAGGTAAAAATTAATTATAGTAAATAAGAGTATACGAAATCAATTTTTTCAATTCTATGTCAAGTTGAAACAAGTTTCATATCTCTTGAAATTATTTAATTTTGTATAAAAAAACTATACTTTTGCATAATTTTGTACATTTATTGACTAAACACAATTTACAAAATTCTATATTCCAAACGTAATTAATATATTACCTCTTAAAAATTTTAAAAATTAATTCACTATCACAAAATGTAATAAAAATATTCTATCTTTTTTTCACACCAACATTAATTTTGGATGAAAATAGATTCAGAAAATTAAGAAAAAAACAACAAATACAATTGTGATTTTTATCTTTAAATATATTTTTTGTGAAACTTCGTAAGTTTCAAATTTGGAATTCTACTCTTGAATCGAGGTTGAAGCGAACAAATATTCGAGGCCAAGTCCAAATTTTCAAAGCTTCTCCCTCCCCATAAGAGCTAATTTTTAACAAAGCTATTTTGATTTAAACTTTTTATAATTCTGACACTATTTAAGATAAATCAAGCTTAAATTAGAGAGAGTTAGACATAGTAATTTGTTCAGCTAATTTTTTTCGAACGTAGATAGAATGTTTGTTTGAACCTGATTTGGTTTGTAAGATATTTAATTATCGCCCACGATGAAGTTTAACATTCTCTATTCAGTTGTATGCTCATTTATTTAATTTGTTGTGTCCATCCTAAACAAAACTTTAAATGCCAATAATAATCAGCGTACTGATAAGTAAATTTTCACATTTTTATATAGTTATAAGATATAAAAATGTGATAGGTTTATTCTTATTTTGGTAAAGAAAGAGTTAAAATCATTTCAGAAAAATTAGCCTATATAAATCTAATCTTTATATGAATCCTATGATCCTAGTTATCAGCAAACCAGATTAGGTGTGCCTGACATTTTCCCGTATGCCTATCGATAAGGGTTATAATATTACTAAGCAATATTATGTGTGTACATAATGATTAAATAGTACTAGCTATATTAAGAAAAAATATTATTTTCGTAATATTCTAAACCAAAAATACCTTTAGTTAAATAATCAAAATAGCTTAGAAGACAATTAAAATAATAATTACCTAAAATTTATCTTAATTAACTTTGAATTTTTCAAAAATTTGTCCAGCAAATAGTTTTAGGGCTCTAAAAATGTCCGCAGCTTTAATTGTATATTTTGAAACTTTTAAATGATATTAAACCAAACTAGATTTTTCTGAATAAAAATATAAATCATTCGAATACGTTCTGTTGAACATATTTATCAATGAAACGGGCATTAATACTGGTTTTTAAATATGAACCACCATGTAGTTGGATATTCTCTAATTAACACGCTGGACTAAGTTTGTCAATATTGAAGTGACACTAGAGATTAAAGAAAAATGTAGAAATGCGATATGCTTACACATATTCATTGTTTGAATAAATAATGTATATTTATGAAAATAAACATTTAATTTGGTCAGCATTAATATCAATACAATTTAAGATCTTTAAAATAGTTTTTAATTAAAATTTACTAACACATTAAAATTTTATTTGTGCTTTATACACCATGGTAGAACGTTTCATCCGTCTCTATTCAACTGTTTTGTTACGAAAACTCCAGGGTATTGCACCAAAATACTACACCCAGTTACTGTTGTATTACATATCTAACTTATGGTGTTATGGTGGTTCTTAATCAAAAGTTATTAAAAAGTTTTATAAATATATTTATAGTTGAATCGATTGGGCTTATCAACCCGCTTAGGTGGCCGTATAGGGTAACATTCTCGCAATAGACTTGCTGCCAATGATGGGGAGCTCGTGGTTCGAATCCCAGTCGGGTGTATTGAGAGTGATTTTTCCTTAACGGTTTTAAACTCTCCCTCCATGCAAATGTTTGCACACTTCCTTTAAACTCAATCTTTCTCATCCTTACCCCATTTGTATTATTATTAGTTATTACATTTGCTTATAGCCCGAGCGGCTAGTAAGAATTGATGCTAAGACAAAATAAGGCCCTCTAAAATTATTTATATACGGGATATTATTGTTATTCTATAAAATTTCACAAATTGTTTAGTAAGAGCATTTTTTTTTGAAAAAAATAAGCACAGAAGTAATAATCCGACAATTTTTGTTATAAAATTAATTTGGTTTTAGCACTGCGTCTTACTACCCATTCGAGCTATAAGCCTATTTATTAATTACACTAATGAGGTAATAATTAGAAAGGATTAATTTAGAGGAAGTGCCCCCTCATTTGCATGGAGGAAGGGTATAAAACAATTTAGAAAAACCACCCTCAGTGCACCCGACTTGGATCGAACCCAAATCTCCCCGTCTTGTTTTCACTATTTAGCTAGTGTGGAATTTATTACCTTTTCAGAAATATTTATATTTCTTTCTACCGTGGATTAAAGTATATTCAAATTATATCTATATTTTTATAAAATATACTAGTGTGAGCTAATGCAATAAGTGTTTAGAGTAGTAGGATTATGGCTTGTTGGATAAATAGTTTCAGTTTTAACGCACACTAATATTTCAGGAAGAATCAGAGAAGGGAGAATAGTTTGAATCATGTTGTTAAGTTCTATTGCTATCTTTTACTTCCATTCAAAGGATAAATATTTCAAACCTTATATTTTTGCTATATTTAGTGAAAATAAAAGTGTTTTTTCCAGTTTTTATAAAACAAAAAACTGCTTTACGGATCTCCTGGTTTTTCATGTATCTTCCAATCCTGGATAAAACGATCTATTCAGTAATAAAGATTATTATCATCGTATTTTACTACCCAGACGGGATGTGTACTTTTTTAAGATTAAAACAAAATTTTAACTTTACTGGTCACTAATAATTTGGTGATATACTTACTCACCCCATGGCATTAGGAACGCGAAAGTTTGTTGCCACAGCTACACAAGTAATCCAATTATCCCTATCCCGAGATAATTTTATTTAGTCGACCTAAATACGCCATATTTCTTCCAAGTGCAATATAATGTCGACCTCCCATATGCGTCTAGGGGCCATATGCAATAACTTTATTAAGTGAAGGCTTTGTTAACACTAGTGTGGGTTTGCTTGAGTCATCACAGGTTAAAAGATGGAGTGATAGTGTGCTTGGGATCACGCTATCGGTTCACTAAACCTTACTATAAGTTATTGAATAACGCCCGAGGTCTTCCCACTGGTCACTATACCCACTAGGTTTAACAGTCAATACCATGAACCTGGTTTTAATTTCTTCCATTATCATTGCATACCCTGTTCACTGTAACCTGCGAGATTTTATTACCTTAATAATGTCTAGTGATTAGTACATAACTCATAGATTGGTTATATATATATATATATATATACTTTTTTAATCTCACTTTTCATTACTGGAATATATAATAGGCATTCGTAAAAAAGTGCCAATATAGTCATGTGTTTTCCCATGATGAAGAGAACGGGTTTAGAATGTCAGCTGATTGTACAGGGTGTTAATTATTTATCAAGCTCTTTCCTTTAAAATGTGGTTGCAAAACATTTAAATTATAACTTTTTGATTTAAACTCAATTTGGATAAATCGAATAAATATAGTCCAAAAGGGTATTGTGGCGTTAAGAATGGATAACGAATAAACTTAAAACTCTAGACTGTACACTTGTTTTTTTTGTCACTTTAACATTTGGCTACTCGTTTCCCACATAATTTGTGATTTTAAGAACATTTCATTAAGGTACGCAATTTTTGGAAATATCGGAGTTGGTTCGGATTGAAAGTTAAACAGGACTCCTAAATTATTATTTTTTTATTCCATCAGGTAGGCGTGAGCTATCAATGAATTTGAATATTTTCTTTGTCATTTGACAAAATACATAAACAATTGCATTCTAACTGACAGTTATTATGGCATTTTCACATCAAAGTTAATATACGATTACGTTTTATGTGTTTGTACCTTCCAAGCAGTATAATCTCACTTCCTTTAATGGAGAGTTTCTTCCATAAGAGGCCTGCAGTTTTGATGACTATACTATTCAGATAAGATAATTTTTGTTGGCATCTATAGAAAACTTATTAGGAAAAGGCACCACACTTTGAATGAAACTTGTAATATGTTTACACAGTTGAGTCATAAACTACTGTTTTGTTTAATTATAATTACTATTCTTAGCGTGATGTTAGCTAACAATGGACGTAACCAATATTATGTTTGGATGTGACATCATTTGGCCATATATGCGTATCAGACTATGCATGAATAGTCGCTCCTGCACCGTATGTGAACATTATCTATACAGGGTGCTCGTGAATTTATAGCACATACTGCACATATATCTTGTTTGAGCCTAAAATTATACAAAATCCTTCTACACTTTCATCCAAAAAACTATGCCAATACCATCAAATTATGTTCAAAGGTTCGGCGTACGGCGCCGGGAGAGAATAGTAATTCAAGCATGCATGTACAGCAAGTTGCATAGGAGTTAGGTGCGTGGCACTGCATATATAATAATGGCAAGCTGTGTAGTCCCACGAGCATAACTCCTATGCAATCTGTTGTACATGCAAATTGAATAGCTTTATTTTCCCGGTGCTGTACGCCGGAACTTTGAACCCGATTTAATGGTATTAGTATAGTTTTCCGGATGTAAGTTTATAAGGATTTTGTATTATTTTTGGTTCAAACAATCTATATGTTTAGTTTGGGCTATCAGATTCCGAACACTCTGTATATGTGCCGTTATTTGAAAACGGTTTGTCCAGATTGCAGTATGTGCCAGTGGTGACGTTTTGAGGTTTCAGAATGTTTAGCTAAATTTACGCACTACCCGGTCTTGAAAAGCACAAGCCTATCAAATAGTTATGTTTTGACGTTGGAAACATATGAGTTAAGTTACTCTATCCCATTCACATATATATTAATTATATTCACAAGTTATACTTTAGGGTCAAAAAACTGTTATCTACAGCGGTGGTCGTTAGGTCTAAGGCATTACACTCTTATTACACTTTGTAACCGTTAGTAATTAGGTCGGGGCTCAAATCTTGGTTGAATTCACTGGCATAAATCTAACGCCTTACCATTGTCGGTAACACGTATGCCATGTTAACTTGGGGTCCTATGTTCTACTCCCAGCATTGTCGAATATTTTTAATTGGTAAATTGAATGTTATATTTTTATCATTATTATTAGGCTAGTTTGTAGGTCTTCTGTTTAAATATTCAGGCTTTGTAATAAGTGCAAGTAAAATATAACCAATTTAAAAAAAGAATTGGTTGGATACAGTTTTATGAAATAATTTTTTCATAGCTCAAGGCAAATATCAGCGCACTGTCTCTCAGCTACTTTCATCATCCTTAAGACATATTTTTGATTTGAATTACTATTAGTCACTGATAGCCAAAACGCTGGCGTGAGACGGTTCATAACTTGTAAATACAAGTATAGCACGGTTGAGCTTAGCACCAATGTTCAAACCCCGACTGATAAAATCCGGAAATGTTAAATAATATCTTCTTGGAAAGGCAAAACACAGCTGTTAGAAATGTACATAGGAAATCTGTTTTGGTAATATTTGTGAGCATATGAGTGTTTGTTTTGGTCACTATTTTGGTGCAGGCCTACACACTCTTTGATGATTAGATCGGAATTGTTACTGAATGTAAATTTAAGGCTATAATTGGCTTAAGTTATAATTAATGTGATAGTAAATGGATGAGTTAATTAATGTTTAAAAACGTTCACACAAAATTTCAAAGATAAAGGAATGGAAAACAATTTGCATTAAATGATTTGAATACCATCTTCAACTCGATATTACATAATTAAATCCCCAACCTACTCATTTCAGGTTATTTTTGCATTGTCTATTTAAATCAGGCCTAGTAATATAAAATAAAAACCTTAAAATACAATAATTATTGATATACATAAAACTTCAAATGTATTACCATTAGATATATAGGTCTACACTTTATTTAGCTTGATAAGTTTCTAATATAAAAATGACCAATCTGTTTCAAGTGTATTGAATCTGATAATAGATCGATTCATATGACTTGAAATGCAAGTGGAACGTCTTTTAATTAAATAATTAATTTGTGTAATTTTAGGTATATGTCTCTCCCCCATCGCAAACACTCAGCCCATATTCTTTTAAGAATGTTTTCCTTCCCTTAAGTTCATATTATATCATTTATAGCTATATCTATTTGACAAATACTGTGTTTGAAAATTTACAATACATCTTTTTGTCCTTTCACTTGTTAGTTGGACAGTACCAGCAATGAGACTCACGTGACGAGTTCTGTAACCTTCGCTCCTGAACCAGAAGATGATGGTCACGCTCTCAAGTGCCATGCGGAGAACCCGAGTATCCCAGGCTCCGGCCTCGAGGACTCGCTCACACTAAACGTGGTCTGTGAGTACTAATTTACTATTTTGTAGTGGACGATGGTTGTGCTATTTAGCGATTATGATAGGAACTTGAATTACTTTTATTTTCCTGCATCAAAGATTCCCTCTCTTTCCATGTGATCTCTGAGCAAAAAACAGTTATCAAAACAGTAGTTATTTAATGGGTGGTGTTGGTATTATCGAGGAAACCCGAAGATGATTATAGTTTCCTACAAGTAGTGGTTTAAATGAGAGTTCTAGCTCATTTTCCCCCATAAGGTTAACATTGATCCACTTCACCCTTTGGGGCTGGTATGTGCTGTTTCTTTTAGTATTTTGAAACTGTCTTTGTAAGTTAGATATAATAAGATTTTATTTTAAATAAATAAACACAGTAGTTTGTTATACACCGTAAACTTAAAATGATAATTTTGAAGTTGAAACATATTAAATGCTTATAAAATAAAAGGAAAAAAAATCATGTTTATAGTTTTGAAGTCCTTAATTCTTGACGTCAGTCCTCATTCTGTCTCGACGTGATCTGTTATCTACTACAGATTTAATGAAAAAACTAGTCATTATTAGTTGAAGGTGACGCTGCATAATTAACCCCATGAAAGCTTCAATGTCTTAATACAGTCATCGATGAGTCACACACAATCAACGTGATCTAATTGAAATAATATGTAGTAAACAATAGTTTGACATATAAGGTGATCCTCTGCTTCATTTTTCAAATAACATAGATTGTATTTTATCAATATAAAATTATTACAATACCTTTGGAATAAATCTACTATTTTTGTGGAGATTATATGTTTAAAATATTTTATAAACATTTTATACCTTACGTTTGATAGGTCGGTACCCTAATGAACTGTAAATTAAAATTTGGTCATATTCTTTAATTTTGTATAGTGTTTTTCTAATATCTGTGGCTTTTAATTAATAAAAAATATAATCTAACAATTAAATTTATTATTTTTATTTTTAAATAAACATGATATATTTATAATTTTAAAATACGTTTTAACGTAATAGCTCAACAAACTGATATTACTTATAAACATGTTTTCTACATTTCGTATAAAAATATTTGATTCACGTAAAAATAATACAAATATATCAATATTTATATAAATTTTAATTATTTCGTCTTAAAAAATTAATGTCTATGATATCAATTAAACAAAATACATAAAAAATATATTGTTTTTTTCATTCTTAAGCTCCTTTAAAACCGTTCTTATTTTAGTAGTTTGTTTGATTCGGACTACTTATAAACACCACTTTTATTTTAAAACAATTGTTTACTTTAAAAAATATATTTAACTAAACTTATAAAATTTAGTGTGAAGACAAACTTAATAAATCTTCCACATAAAGTCTACTTTATGATACAAGATTGCGAGTGTTGAAATTTTGAATAACAAAACTAAAATTAAAGTACGTACGAGGTTAGAAGATTGAGATACAAGAGTGACGAGAAGAAACGCAGACATACATTTTAATATCAAGTTTTTGAACAACAGAAAGTTTGAAATTAAATTCACTTACTTTTCATCTTTTTGCCATAAGGAGAAATGTTTGAAAAGTCGTGTTGCAGAGTGCTCTTAGGAAAGAACTCATTAAAGTCATATCATTTTGTATGTAAGACAATGTCTTAGGGTAGAGGGATTGGTAGGGGGGATATTCATAACATACAGGAGATAGAATACGAAACATGAAAGGTTTTAAAGAAGATTCAGAATCCCTTTGTATGCAGGATTCTTTCACTCAGAAGAACACTACCGTTAGTTAACAATACTATGTTTAATTTAAATGGGTATGTTATTTCAATAGAATTAATAACCGATCTAGCTATTTATGGTCTAAGGTGTAGCTCTTGCAAAAGAATAAACAGATGATGATAGGAAGATCGTAGTTCTATCCCGATCGGGTGTAATGAAGTAGATTTTACTAAATATGATTCCAATTTCCCTCCATGAAATAGGGGTTACACATAATCTAAATTTAACCTTTTAAATCTCTAACAAGTTAGAGTACTTAGTAATTGGACGTACAATCCAATTGGAAAGCAAAAGGTAATGTTAAAAAAATTGTTTGGCGAAATCGGACAAACTTTCTCATATTGTGTATTACATTCGAAGAAAATTAAAAAAGAAAAAAAAAGAAATATATTTAATAAACCACCATTAGGAAAGCTTTAATCATAAAAACAAACACAAAGTCTTGCTAATCATATTATATATCCATTTGAAACCAAAATGCTCACATATAATCTTTTCAATCAAAATAATTTCACATTTAAATTTTAACCGAATTAATGTTAAACCATTTAAAACAGAGGAAATATTTGAAACTCAATTCTTTTAAAAGACTCCCAAATTATTTCTATTTATGAACATTAAAATACATTCTTATTTATCATAATAATAAATTTACATAAACATATTTTAAACAAATTCTCAAGGGCCATTTTGTGCTAATTTAAAATGTAATAAAATTTGTCATATTAATTTATTTTAGAAAAAATAAATATATCATATTACTTTTCATGTATAACAATTCCCAGATACTAATTTTTTACAAAATAATTTTACATATTTTTAAAAAAAATCTATTTTTTTCTTAAGTTGGTCACTAATAATTTCAATTAAAATATTATTAAAAAAATTATATTGAATAATATACTAGATAGCCATTTTCAACTAATTAATTATAGCCAATATTTTAATATTTCAAATATATAAAAAACTATCTAGTCAGTAAAATAATTTTTTACCAACTTCTACCTGAAAAACAAGTATATAATTTATATTTCATGTCAAAACACTTTCCAGATAAAATCTTAAAATAAAATGGTTTAATTTTTTTTTGTTTAAATCTTAGTTTTCATAAATAAATCATATTAAACATCCTCTATTCAAACTTTACACTAATAAAGAGGTATATTTTGTTATTTGTTAAGTCAAACACTCATAAGATATCAATTTTAAATAAAAACGTTAGATACATTTTCAAAAGATTTGGAACTTTCCTAAATCATTTAAAAGTAAATTACCATTAATTTTAAGGTTAGCGAAAAAACAAAAAATACCTGGTGTATAATATCTAATTACCAAGTTTTAAATAAAAATCATCTAACATCAAGATTCAGGTAGCCATTCAAATAGACTGACATATTGTGAGATGGAACTAAAAATTTCACTTTTTTTAGGTTAATTGGACTTTAAAGTATAAATACTCGTCATAACAATGAAGACCAAAATTTTCATTAGTTTAAATTAGTCTAAAATGACACCTATATCAATCCAATGCCCTGGTTTGATTTTTTTAACTAATGTAAATTAATTTAACTGTATTTTCCACCTAACGTATATTCCTATAATTATAATGACATGCATGTTGAAGTTTATTAATAATATTCTTGATTACAATAATTTATCTTTTTAAGAAAGTAAAAACAATTTATCTATAGGTGAAGGGAAATATCTCTAAAAATTGTTTTAAATTTTGCCAAAATATTTTCTACTATATAACGTAGTTAAAGTATTTAATACTTTGGTTTTAATGCGTGTTCCAGTGAGGTTTTATTTCATCATTGGGGGAGATTTAGGGACAATGTTTAAATACTGGTCGTGTGAACTGAAAGTGATTTTCATTGTTGTTTAGTACATAGGAATGTGGCTACATTTATTCTAAGCGACTCTCCTCAGGCTTACACCTTCACTGTAGAAATCTATTGAAAATTGTGTAAAAAGACACTGTCACATAAAAAGATAAAATAGTATTTTCATAAAGTAAATTATAATAATTATTTTTACTTTATCGCTATATTACAGGTAAAGTATTTTGATCTTCAAAAAAATCGAATTCAAGATTTGGATTAATTTTGACGTTTCATGACCTCCAAATCTAAAAAGGTTGTTTTTGAATTTCCGTATCTCTGTCTGTCTGTACCTCCACTAGAGCCTAAACTATTTTACCGATCGGGCTAAAACTTGTTATCTAGGGTTTTATAGGGTTTCCCCTTGGCACTTTTGGAATTGAATATCTAACCCTAAAATTAAGGGTATTTTAATGAAGGGCAAAACGATAAAAAATCGACTTAATCAAAATTGGCTTAAAAGATTTTTGTTAAATTCCATTTATAAGGATTGATCAATATTACAAACAAAATGACTACCCTCAATTTTTCGGCAAAATGACTTTAAGGGATTCCGCTTTGACACGTACATTCTCATTTATTTGAATTTACTTATCAGATTTATTTATAATAAACATATTTTATCTTATACATAATTTTATTAAACCAATAATTCTCAAGTTAAACACAAATTTATAATTTTTTTTGACATTTCGAAGACTTAAGATAAAGTATAGCTACCGCCAAAAAAATCTAGCCTGAGACATTAGTGGATATCGACGATTCATGACCATCCGAACTCTAAAAAGTGTTTTTTTGCAAAGTCGTCTGTCTGTGTGACCATTTAACCCTAATATTAAGAGTAGTTTAATAAAGGACGATAAGAGAAAAAAATGATTTTCGCCAAATTATCGTTAACAATAAATTCGTATATAAGCGTTGATTAAGATTATAAGCAAAATGGAAATTTTTATTCTTTTATGAAAATGACTTTTGGCGTATTTACAGACGCGTAGATTTACTTATCTCCACAATTATTTAATATAAAATAGTTTATCGTTTTAAAATTGTAGTACTACTAAAAATAAAATAAAATATTGTAATTACATCTTTATAAAACCATTTCACCAGTATTGCGAGTTTTGAGTAAATATCTCCATTTTTAAACACGAGTTAGAAATTTCGAACGCAGTTCCATACCATTTGTTTCATATTGGGACTCTTTATGATCATCTTCATCTTGTATCTCCTTAATAACATCTAGAGGCAAACTCTAAGTCATAAGCCCTACTCGCGGCTCTGTACCAAACATAGCTTTATATGGTGATTAATTAATACCAGAATGAAGTGCCAGATTTTTCATAAATTGTACAAAACTAAGACCGTTAGACCAATTCGTAGTATTGTTGTCTTGCATCCACGATGCCAACATTTTTTCAATGTCTTGGTTAGCGCGTTCAACAGACCCTTGACTTTGATGTTGCCTTGGTTTGTTGTGAACCAGTTTACACTCGGGCCAAAATGAAGCCTGTTCATTTATGTCAAAATTAACAAATTCTCCGCCGTTATCAGAGTGAAAAATACAAGGAGCACCAAATGTTAAAATTATATCTATTAATTGATGTGACACTACACGGCTATCTTGCTTTAAAGTGCACTTAACAAATCAAATTTTGTCAAGTTGTCCTGATACGCCATTATAAACTTAAATCCACGATCTTCTTGCGTTTGTACAGTAGCGGATTTAGGTTTGAGGACACCCTAGGCCCGAGACGATATGGCTCCCCTTTTTTTTGTAACAGTATATATATATATATATATATATATAAACATATATGTGTGTGTATAAAATAATGAAAATAATAACAATAATAATAAATCTAATTCAGGTATAAATTAAACATAAAATAAACTTTAAAATTTGGTCTTACAGTTTACAGAAAACCCAATCGATTTTTAATTTTAGTCATCTTAAAAATTTTGGCGCCCCTCAAAATTTGCCGCCCTAGGCCCGGGCCTCACGGGCCTAAGCTTAAATCCGCTATTGCGTTTGTATGTCGATCAGATCAACTTGTCAACGACTGTTCATTTTTGAATGAAGTATAGGTTTCTAAACAAGCCCCTATTTTCTTCATACTCTTCTTACGCTGACAAGTTTCGCACATTGACAGAAAGATATTTATCATCTCTATTGTTATGTTCGCATATTTTGTTTGAGATACGTCACGTGTAAGCTAAATTAATCTTGACCTGGGTCGAAACAGTTTTAACTGAGTAATTTTGTCAAAAACTCATTTTGTCTAGTTAAAACCAGTTTTAACTGACATTAATTTTTGGCCAGCAGTAAATTCTAGTAGTAACAAAGGTTTTCAGTATAAACTATTGTTAACTAGTAAGAACGCGTTCTAACTAAAAACGGGTTTTCACTTTAACATAACCATTGTGGATATTTTAAAATTGTTGATATCCATTGCATTGTATCTTATTTATGAGCATATGCAATAAATAATATAATACGTTAAGATTAAGGATGTAAGATTCACACTCATCTCTCGCCATCATTGGCAGTCCAGTCTATTGTGAGAGATACGCTTACGTCGTAGAGTATTTGACCACAAAATTGGGTATATAAAGATAATGATCATAAAAGTATAAAGATAATAAATAGTAACGATAATTTATAAATGTTTAACTGCATGGAAATCATATGGAAAGAAGAGGTAAACAAATCTGGTTCCACAAATGAAAACGCAATTCTTCCATAGGTGGATTGCTTCCCTAAGAATTATGTTCATTGAAGAGAGAGAGAGAGAGAGAGAGAAAGAGAGAGAGAGATATAGAAAGATATCAATAATTCATTAACCATTCTCATAAGACACAAAGAATTTAAATAAGAGTAAGCGTAAATCTTCTGTTGATGCCTCTAGAAGCCTTAGGGCCACCGAAGGTTGTGGAAAGGTTGGATGGGGGGGCTTGTAAGGTAGAGGAGAAAAAAAAGAGTAAAGTGCGACTTTTAATAACGTGAGGTGATTTACAGTAGCCGCGGAAAGAAAAGGGTTGGTGATGTTGCAGTAAATTTCTACAAGTGCCGTGTTTACCACTTGTAATGGGCAGTAACCCTCGGCCCAAGAGGAATACATAAAGAGACACTACGCGTCGCCAACCATTTTGAGTTAAGTTGTGGTTGAACAAAAGCAAGAGGTCACGTGGAAGCTGTGGCTATCCTGATTCTAGGGTTGGCCAAACAATTATTTACTTGGATTTATTTGGCCCTATATAAAATTTCAAGTAAATCAGTTGCAAGAAAAATTACCGTGTATTTAAAAACAAAAACGTAAGAACCTGCAGTTGCCCAGAATTGATGTTTATATTTTAATGACTATACGTGGAAGATAACTTTAGAAAAAGTGTCTTCCGACATTATGTAGCCTGTAGTCTGATGAGTTTTTTTTAAATTTCATCTTTTAAGATTCCCACATTCTCACACAGAGTATATACTTTTTTTTTAATGCTAGTGATCTGATTGTGGTAGATATCACTCAATGCTCATCATTTTATTAATATTTATTTGCTTCTGGGGGGGGGGGGTAACTATTACAAAAACAAATTTAAAATGTTAAAATAATGGTTTTAAGGTGCAAATTTTATTGCACACTGGATTTTTAAAAAAAATTAGACATCTTCGAGCGGTCGGTATTGCGCATTGCTCATGAGAGACCAGTTTTTATTTTATTTTATTAATATTAATAAATTGATTTATTTGAAGGAAACCTCTTCTTTTACTAATATATTTATTTTTGGTCAAAAATACGGTTACTTTAATTTTTTTACAAACAAAATGTATTAATGGACAATTAAGCTAAATATATTTTAATTGTTCTAAAACAGTAAGAATGAGATGAGCAGATTTTGGAGGAAATTTATTTATATTTTCTTAGAAGGAAAATATATAATTAATTAGTAAAAATCATCCTTATACATCCAGTGGAGTATCAAATCCGATCTTTCACTAAGAAAGTGGACTAAATGAGCCTAACATTTAAAGATCATACCCATCAATGTGGGATTTAAAAAAATATGCATTTTTATGAAAATTAGAGAGTGGAGCTAATTTTTTTAATTTTCAAATTTACTGTGAAATCTAATTCTTTTTTATGACACAAAAGGGTTCGCTGTATTAGGGCTGTGTAGGGGCCGGGATACTAGATGAATTTTTCTAAAGAAGAAAATAATCAAGTAGTTAATAACAAAATATAGAACAAGATATAAATATAAGTCTTAATCAGTTTTGCTAGACTGGGTTGTAAGATAATCTCTTTAAAACATTTTGTATAATGATAGACATTAAAAGATTTCTTTGACTATATTGGTCAATGGCTAATAAGCAGGTGTCAACCAAATAGTTCTATGGCTGGTTTCTTTCCCTTACGGTACTGCCAACGCATTCTATAGTACACACAAATCTAGTTGCAATTAAACTAAGAGCAACACTAACACAATAGGAGTCCATAAACCAGGCAAAGGAAAAAGGTATTATTTGCGCGAACCCCACTATGACTCTAGTGCAGTTCCCTGGTTTGCACACCGAAGCTAATACCGCACGAGAAGCGTGACTACTTGACCAACCCAAAATAAAGATTTCCATCAACTCAACTGAGATATGGAATACAAGACAGACAGCCTTGTTGTAGCCATCCAAAAATTAAACAGGTGTATATGACGTTCACGGCGTCCTGAGAAACTTTAGCTCAAAATGTATAAGTGGAACTTATGGAGATTAGTAAGTCTCTGACTAAGACATTACTGCATTCCAAGCCAAAGGCTCGTAACGTAAAGACTGTAAGGAAAATATACAGAGCAACATAGTATCTAGGACTGATGTACAATATATGAAACTAGTAATAATGAGAATTGTCCTTCATTCTGGACACTGGTCTCTGGGTGGACCTGTTCATTTGTCTTCAATAGGCTGATTTTGACTGCGTTCAAATTCATCTTCTTCACAAATACATTTTGGAAGCACCGGAGATTGAACACGGGACCTCTGGATTTGTAGCTAGGGAAAACTAAAATATAATCTTTGTATGATAATTTTAAAGAAATTTATTCAAAATACTTTAAAAGCGTCAAAAAGATTCAAAAATTAGTTATTAGTAAATTATCTACAAATTATTAAAAATTTTAATGTATGAATATAATATTATTTATCATAAAAAAAAAATTCCAAGTTTTCATTTTGGATTGAATATTTTTAGCCATTTAGAATAAATTTCTAATTTTCCAAAATGTGTCATAAGCAAACCAAGCTGCATTAGATTAATTATTCTAGAAAAATAAGCATACATTTTTATATACCATGGTTTATAATACAAAATTACATATTTTAAACAATTTTTTTATAAAGGTTTAGTTTTTTAAATAAAATAAAGCATGTATTTGTTATGTCACACATTCCCAAGATAACCATTTAAAATTATAAAGCATTTTTTCTAAATATTCGGAGTTTTCGAAAATTACTTATTAGTTGGCAATCCCTAATTTAAAGAGTAGGATAGAAATATAATAATATATCCTGATGTTTCATGATATAGTATCTAAATATCGAGTTTGAACAAAACGTATTACACTGTTTTGGATATAGACAAGCAATTGTAAAATCAACTTTTTAGGGTCAAAAGTAAAGATTTTTCATAATGTCGTGGTCAAAATCCATCAAATTACAATAATTTTAATTTAAAAAATAAAGTCAAAACATGTTTTTTCAGATAAACAATTCTTCAACAATTATTTAAAAAAAAGGGATCACCTACTACTTTAGCAGGAAGTTGTTATATAAACCATTTTCTAGATAAATTTAACGCCGAGAGGAACGTGACGGATTCAAATAAACCTATCCGTTCCACCCCGCTTCCCCTTTCAACCCCTCTCCAGAGTTGGTAATTGACAACTCTAGATTTCTCGGGACAGTAATTGAAATCGGGACCGTCTGGCCGTACTGATTGAAATGCTCGCTACGCCTCTGACGATCACACTAACTCTCGTAATCAACGTCCCAGTACATTTGACACCTGGAATGTTGTTACCCTTCTCTCAACAGGTGTTTTCAGAACAGGATAGACGAAACTATCTCGTCAAAAACTACGATTGGCAAAAGAGGTTCTCTGGTGGATCGGTTTTTTAATTCCCAACATTGATTAAAAATGTTATTTCACCCAGTGGCGCTACCGGGATTATGTTTTAGAGGAGGTTATTTTAAACATTACTGAAGATAAGAGATACATACATAAAAGAAGTTAACAAAAACCGTGTTCAAATAGAATACAAAACTCTATCTCAGTTGGTGGTCCCGGGATCGATTTCCGAAATGGTCAAAACATTAAAATGGGTGAAATGTAGGTTTATCCTTTCACGGTGATGAGCTAACGGCTGAGGACTGAATGTTGTGCCTGTACTAGTCTTAAGTTTGAATGTAAGGCATATGAAGCTACATCAGGCCTATAAATACGACAGTTGAAAATATATGGTTTGAATAAAAAACTTATCCAGGTAATACGCTGGAAACAGTAAGGGATTTAATAAATGTTTGGATAGACTATAGTCTCAAATTTTTTAATAGGCGAGAGTTTGTAGTGACAACCACATTATTATAACTAAATAACTAACTAACAATAAATAACAAGAACCAATCATCAACAAATTCACGATTTCAACTAGGCTTATTTAAAAATAAATAGTTTCAAATATAACTTTCCAAAATAATAAAATACAAACACGTCAGCGCTTAAATAGAGGGATTATATAGTTCATTGTCTTTTTTAAAAAAATTATTAAAGATAAGAGATACATACATAAAAGAAGTTAACAAAAACCGTGTTCAAATAGAATACAAAACTCTATCTCAGTTGGTGGTCCCGGGATCGATTTCCGAAATGGTCAAAACATTAAAATGGGTGAAATGTAGGTTTATCCTTTCACGGTGATGAGCTAACGGCTGAGGACTGAATGTTGTGCCTGTACTAGTCTTAAGTTTGAATGTAAGGCATATGAAGCTACATCAGGCCTATAAATACGACAGTTGAAAATATATGGTTTGAATAAAAAACTTATCCAGGTAATACGCTGGAAACAGTAAGGGATTTAATAAATGTTTGGATAGACTATAGTCTCAAATTTTTTAATAGGCGAGAGTTTGTAGTGACAACCACATTATTATAACTAAATAACTAACTAACAATAAATAACAAGAACCAATCATCAACAAATTCACGATTTCAACTAGGCTTATTTAAAAATAAATAGTTTCAAATATAACTTTCCAAAATAATAAAATACAAACACGTCAGCGCTTAAATAGAGGGATTATATAGTTCATTGTCTTTTTTAAAAAAATTATTTGTTTGGATGGGTGGGGGGATGGGAGTGGGGGCTTGAGCTACCTCAGCTCCATCTTTGGGTGCCCCACTGAGATCACCAAACCTCTAGAACTATAAGTAGATACAATAATTTTGGGCCACTGACGATGAACGATTAAAAAAAAAAATCTAATCCTATTCATGCTAATGAGGTTGATTTCTCACTTCATTACCACGCAAACTAGGCTACTTCTCCTCAAAATCTCATCATCACTTTCCCCACCTAGCTAGCCTGATTAAGATGCAAATAGTACGGACAGATTGTAAGACGCGACAAAAAATGAGTAAATAGAGTACACTGAGAATGGTCCGAAGTCATTGGTTATCATCAGGCTCACAAAGTTCTCAAATCTATTTACCACACATCCGATCTGTATTTGACTCACAACCTCCTCATCATCGGCAAACCAAAACTAGATGAGCCAGACAATAATACAGCGTGCCCACCGATCCCGATTTTAATCTACTTAGGTCAAACCTGCTTCAGTGCTCGCGTTGTCTAATGCGTCACTCTCACAATATAATAGACTGCCGATGAAAGGGATATAGGGGCTCGAATCTCGATTTGCTGTACTGCAGATGGTTTTTTACTAAATTAATTTTAAATCTCACTCTGCGCAAATGCGGGTACAGTGCCTCTATATCTAACCTTCTTTATGCCTGACTCCCTAACGTATTTAGTTCATGCGCTAATGATCAGAACAGGTAGTAAGACTCGTTACAAAAATAAATCTAGTCAAAAATAGGTAATTACCAGGTGTCAGTGTAACTTTAGTGAGAGTAATTTGGCTATTAGGCTTAGTATATTTAATTGCCTGAAATAAAGAAAGCCTTTTCTGCGTTTTAAAAGCATGAGTGTTTTTAAATACTACTACGTTTATCACTCGCTTTCGTTTGAGTAGTATAAACTAGCAGGTTAACTTTAAAAAATGGTTTAGCATTAGCTTGGAGAGGAAATTGGGAAAACTAAAGATACTAACCAATCTTTATCTGAAGTTCCTATAACAGTCCCGCTCCAATACCTTTTTTGCTATACACAGGCCGAGATTCGAATTTTGACATACACACCACTGGCAATCTATTCTAGTGGAAGATTATCGCCTTCTACCGTATGACCACCAGTGTTGGTTTTAATAGCCTGTTTAAGCAATAAATAAATATGTATCTAAAAATATTATTAAAACCGGTCTAAAGCTATTTATTAGCGTTGGATATAAAAAAAAGTTTGGTTCTCTAAACTAAACCAATTATTATGATAAGTATAAAACCAAGTTTTCTTATCGCCACGTCTTATTAACCACTTGGATTGTATGCGTGTATACTGGTTAAGCTAGTTTGTTAGAGGGTTGAATTTAGAGTAAACGCACCCACATTTGCGTGGAGATAAAGTAGATTTTTTTTTGAAAAAACTACCCCCAGCAAACCCGACTGGTATTCGAACCCTGATCGTTTTGTCAAAGACAGTCTAGTCTATCGCAAAAATGACGCCGTATACTATGGCACCTCCAAACCAGGTCACGTCTGAATTGGAATAGAAAATTTACCAAGTACAATTTTAATGGAATACTTCCACTTATTGGTTTTTATTTTTAGAATTCACTCTGTGGGCACTAATTAATATATGAACGAGATCCATATGTTTTTCATGTAGTTTATCATTTATATTTTACAGCTGGCATCCCACACAAGTCTAGTGTATCGCAACTAGGTCAGTATTTTTATCGTTTTGTCTATTTTCAATGACTAAAAGTAATATTAGGTTGACCGCATGGGACAAAAAAAAACCTCAAAACATAGGTAACGTGGATAAAACATTTTTTTCTTATAACCAATATTGTAAACGCCATATTTAAATATAGCTGCCAACTGCAGAAAATAATTTACTAGTGGTATTTGTTAAATAATTCTGTAAAGGTCACTTTTAGAATGCAAATAAAAGTCAAAGGTTAAATAGAAGATATATAGTGTTGTAGTTTTATTATTTTATGTTGACTCATTTGAATTAATCTAAATAAATGATATGAATGCCATTTAATTAACCAGTTATTGTTTAAATACTTATTAGAAGCGGTTATATTTTCAAACCGGTTTATAATATATTGATTTTTTTTTAGTTCCTTGGAAATTTTTCCTAAATACCATTTTTATAATTTGTGTCTAAGCCTAAGCGAAGAAAAATTGAACTTCTACTTCAACCTTACATTTTAAAGTATAGCACACCTCTATTTAATAATAAACCAGGCAAAGAGTAATTACCAATTTTAACTGCAATCATATTTATCTAATTCTTGATTGGAGTGATTTTAATCTTACAATTATTTGTATATTTAGGTTTTACAAATTTATATCACTTATTTAATCTGCTACTATTTTAAAAATGGCAACACTTATAAGCGTATCCCACTAACCAGGGTAAATATAATTTTATAAATTACTCATACTTTAATTATATGTATCTAAGCTATTTGTTAATTTTTTACTTTATAATTTATGTCTCATGTGATTGTATCTAATTTCCTAATATGAGCTAGGAACTGACACATACAAACATTTAATTAGGTTTGAATGTATGAAATTTAAAATTTAATCAACAAACTTTGTTAAAGGTCATACCAAACTAACCAGTCTGTTTCATTTTCATTTTTAAGCTTTCTCTCATTTCCAAGAACAAACAGAAAAATAACAGGCAATAATTTGCTTTTACTCAAAAGAGTACAAAAAATAAGGAAGCCTCAAATATTTTCTGAAGGAAACATTGGACATGAAGAAAACGCTTATTTTCAAGTGAACCAACTGCAGTAGAATGAGGCAATATTCTCAAAACGGACATAAAAAAAGTGAAAAAAAAACCAAAGCTAAAAAACGTTCGAGAGAGGATGGCATACAAGAGAGGAGAGGGTGTGTTGTGGTGGGAGGAGAAAGGGGTATTGTGGCTCTTTTCTTTCTTCGCGTTACTAAATTTCCAAACAGAAACCAATATCGAGGCGCGTAAGGGTGGACGTGGTGATATCGGGGTGTGAGTTAGGGGGAGGTTGATTTTGTGAGCTTGAAGGGTTGAAACCCTTACAGTGTTCGCACCTTCCTTTCTAACACACCTTCCTCTCACCCCCTATGACCTCTTGTGTGTGTTTCTCGCTTTGGTGCCATTTTCTAGTTTTCCACCCTTCCAACTGGGGAGGCTGATATAATTTTCCAGGAAAACATTTCTTTACTTTGGGGACAAATTTAATTAAGAAAGTGTAAAATGTTATTTCTTGTTTTGTTTTTTTTACTTTGCATCATTGTCATATGCTCACAAAACTGTGGTAGCGTTTATAATTTTAACGCGTAATATTCCATTCAAGTAGATGTGATTAATTTAAATTTACCTTCGGCTAATTTTACTACGACTTTTGAATAACGTAGATTCATCATTCTTTGTCGGTCTCTTGATCAAGTGGTCAGAATTCTCGGTTACTAAATCATAGGTCCAGATTTCAATTCCCGACGGTAATTTTTTCTGAAGGCAGATTGTCCCTATGGTCACTATTGTTTGGTAAATTGGGCTTAAATTAGGTTTAAGACTTTTACTGGTATATAGTAATAATCATCATCATCATCATCATCATCTTCATCACAAATCTCATCGTGGTGAAATCCGCATCTATATAGTGTGCCAGCCTCAGATTACGGCTATTTATCCACCACTGCAAGCAGAAGGAGCGAAATATCTAATGACGATAAAAAATAATATTTTAATATGTAAAATAATCTTTATTATTAATAATATTATTACTCATTGAGATCCAGCACACTTAAGATAAATCTATATATTACATTTTAGCACAGCAGTTTACTATCCATCCATGTTATACGTATAGGTATCCTAACTAATTGGTATAATGTGTTTATAAAAAGTAAGTTAATTTGATTTTATATTAAGCTTATCCATACATTTGAGTGGAGGGAGATTAGAAAACCTTTTAAGGAAAAATACCCTCTGTAAATCGGACCGGTATTAGAACCCCGATCTCCCCGCCATTGAAAGTCTTGTTTGCTGCGAGAAGGACTCTTCAGATCATGTGGCCATTGAAGTGAGACACATATATAGCAAATATATAAATAATACTATTATATAAAATATGTATGTAATTATTTTCCTATGGTCATCAATAATGCATTCACCTCCTAACTGTGAAACATATAAGTTTGACTAAATATTCCAATGGTATATAATATTGAACACTGTAAATTTGTAAACTCTTTCCACCATTATTGATACGTTGTTAGTAGAATATGTTGTCACTGCTATTAAATACGCTTTTGGGCTATACGCATGGATTAATTACGCTAATGTGAAAGGTATAGGAAATATATAATCTATAATAAATATAACCTCGTTTATATGGCGAGGGAATTGAATTACATTCAGGAAAATGCCTCCTTAAATACACCTAGCTAGGATTTAAACCCAAATTTTCTTATTACCAACAGATTATACTGGGTAGGTTACAAGCGTGGATGTGATACAGGATGAAACGATTAACTAATTATGTATATAAACTCAATATTCTCATAACTTATTATAGCAATATCAAATGAAGTACAATAAACTCAAGGTTTATATTTCATAAGACGTAGGAAGGAGAGAGCCCTATACTTTTCCAAGAGTAGACCTATTTACTATGTTGGTAAACACACAAATCTAGATTTCACATGGAATGCAAAATATTTCCACTATAAAAGGATAAGTTGATTGAATAAACCTTAGAAAAACGAACCTTTCCTAAGTTCTTGTTAAAAGTATAAACCTATGAAACAGTTAATTTATAATTAAACATCTTATAGATGAGGTAAAATTAATTTGACATCCAGGAGTTTTTACAAAGTAATAACTCCATAAAGCCATTAAATAAAAATATATCTTCGTTTATATTTCAAGATAAAATTGTAAACAAAAGCTAAGTCCTAAATATAAACACGTTTTTACTTTTCTCTTTAAATTTAAATGTTATACTTTCTATTTCAATCTTCTCTTTGAAATGATTATGAATATTTAAGATTCATTAAATTTGTAGTATAAATGCATGTGCCATATTGAAAGTAAATCAGAGAGTACTTCAAGTTTGAGACCATCAAATAAATTCTCCTACAATATCCAACAACGGTAGAAAAGCAAAATTACATTTTCCACTACAAGCTATTAGACTAACTAGAAACAAATAATGCAATCTCAAATATCGCAGTTATTTAGTAAATTACATTTTATTTTGAGGCTTATGACCGCATTCACAATCCGAGACCATGGCCCATTAGCTAATGCGTCTGGCTCCTGATCTGATCATCCCTACTTTTATTCCTGACTAGGATGATAAATGTACGGTTTATGATATTTGGGTTCTTCTTTTTATAATGATAAATTGTCAGAAAAACTATTTATTGCATCAGTTTAGAAATTAAGTGAGTAATTCAATCAATTATATAATCAGTTTGCTCAATATTGTAAGCTACACACTTTGGTGGCCCAATGGTCTAGGGCGTTACTCTCATAATAACCTCTACTGCCGATGACAGGGAGATCGGTGTTCAAATTCCAGTTGGGTGTGATGAGGGTGGTTTTACCTAAATGTTTTCAACCCTCCTGCAACACAAATGTTGGTACACGTCCTTTGAATTTAACCCTCTTCATTCAAAACACATTATCTTGATTAGTACATAGGCGTCTAACTCGAACGGGTAGTAGGACGAGGTGGTATTTTTTTTAAAGTTAAATAGCAGTAGTAAAATATAATAAATAAACATGACATGCAATTATCACTGATTGGGCTAAGAAGTTATGCATGAATTTATTTAAGTCGCTTCAAATAGGGGTTATCTGGGTTCATATCTCAGTTTTATGCATCACGAAACTTTTTCCACACAAAGTAATTCTATTTAATTATTTAATTTATAAGTATCTCTTCAGGCAGGCACTTATTAACCCCTCTCCCCCCCACCGCCCTTGAATTCATCTATATCATACTTATCATTAAATCAGTTTATGCTGATGGTAGTCGGAAAGGGAAAAGAATCACGTGGTACTATATATATAATGGATTTGAGAACGTTATTTCTTAAATTAATTCTCCTATTTTATGTGATTACAAAATTTCTTGATAGCCGTAAAATAATAACATTGCTTGGGATTACGACACATTACTTTTTATGAAGTGGTGATAAAAAAGTTTATGAATTTAATGCTATAAAATAAAAGAGGAATGAAAATGATTTTACACATTCCTGGTATTTTGTTATTGTTGAATATTTGGTGTTTTTTTATTTTATTTGGATCAAATCCAGCACTATTTTTTAAACGCTTATTGATAATTTATGTTCCTTTATTTTAATTTCAAACATTTTTGAATATACACCTGTTGTTATGCGAATAGAGGCGAGAGTCTTGTTCAATATTCCTATAGAGTGAGGTCAGCGTTCGAATCCTTGTCAGATGCATTAAGGCGTTTAACCATATGTTTTAACACTCTTCGTCCATGAAAATAATAAAATACTACCCCTAGATTCTAACTTTCTCATAATTACCTCAATAGAATTGGATTACGGGTAACCAGATCCTACGAAATGGTTTCATGCGCCCCCGGTGAGACTTAAAATTAGCGCCCCAACTGTATTCTGAATATATAAATACACCCCACCACTTGCATAACACATAATATTATTATTACTTTAATTTCCTTTATATAGTACTGGCCAACAGTCGTAAGACATATAATAGGCCAGGACTGAAAAGTACACAAGTACCATACAAATATATATATTTACACGAGAAAATAAGATAAACAAAAATGGCTAAATATTGTTATGTAATGATTAATAGTTTAAAAAAAAGTAATTAATAATGATAAGAAGAAAAAATATCAATAATAACAAATAACTAAAGAGTGATTAAAAACAGTAACAATATGCAAAAAATTAATCAAGATATTATAAATTTAAATATTATAGGCAGAACCTCTACATGATAAATTATCGACATGGGATTTCCTTAAATGACTCTTTGAGTTTAGCTCTTCTTTTATGATAGAATTCAAGTTTGACAAAACTAGAATTGGCGCTAAGGATACAACGACCTATAGGGCTTACCTTGTAAGAGCTATTGAGAAAAAATCATTTTGGATTACGAGAAGCCAGAGAAGGGATATGAACGCCTACATGATCAAGGGCAAATCAAATTTACAAGAAATGTTGCTATTGAAAATATTAAAAATAAAAAGGGCATCACAATAATGTCAACGCGAGAAGAAAGTTTGGATCCCTAATAGGTTTAGAATTCTATCATAATCATAATATATCTGGTTAATGAAGAGTTTATCATAGCGCGCAGCGACAAATTTTCTTTGAACGTTTTACAACCTAAGAAATCAAGTTAAGGTAATGGAATTCCAAGCATCAGTAGCATATTCTAACTCAGATCTGACCAGGGCGTAGTACAGACATAAAAAACTGTCAACTTTCTTAAATGATGACATAATAAATTTATTAAGCCCAAGTAATTTCAACGACTAGGACATTACATGGTCAACATGAAAGTGTAAAAAAAGTTTGTTATCCAGGAGAACAGCAAGATAATTAATATAAAGGTTGAAAACAATGTTTTCAATGTCCAATTTAAAAGTAAAAAAGAAAAGATTAGTTTTCCTAATACTATAAATAGATTTGGTCTTAGATTTATTAATAGACATTCCATTTTCAATATACCATTGTAGGATACCATTTATTATATTTTGTAACGCTATACAATCTGCAATAAAATTGATATTTTTATATAATTTTACATCATAACTAAATAACTAGACGAATTCAAATATTTACCAATGTCATCAATAAACACATTAAAGAGAAGAGGACCTAAATTAGAACCCTGTGGTATGCCACAGGGGGCTAAGAATGTATTTGAGATGTGTGAATCAATTTTAATAGTGAATGATCTTTCATGCAAATAACTACTGAACCAATTTACATTTGATTGAGAAAGGCCGAAATTACCAAGCTTAGAGAGAATAATAATACTATGCTGACATAAGTCAAATGCCTTACTTTGGTCAAAATAAATAGCATCAACCTGACCTTGGGCAGAGACTTGAAGAGACAACATGCCCAAGAAAATCTACTAAATTAGTGACAGTATATTTAATTTTTATAAATCCATGTTTACTATCTGAAAAATTATTTTTAAGGTGGTGGAAAGTTTGCTCATATATGATTTTCTCAAATAATTTGGAGAAAGTGTTTAAGAGGGAAATTGATCTATTATGACAAGTATTTTTTTTACCCTTTTTTATATATAGGTATGACAACATATTGTTTCCATGTAAGAGGAAAAATTTAATTTGACAAGCTAATGTTAAAGATATAGGCTAACAAACGGCTAAAAATGCTGGCACAGCATTTAACAATAAAACTTGGAATTCCATCTGTCCCAGCACATCTAGATGAAATAAATTTTTTTATAGCACTATCAACAATCAAGGGTGTAATGTGGTATGGATACAATAATTTTAAATAATAATAATAGGTTGCCAAAATACCAGCCAAGGAAATAGTTGATAAATATGGCAACCCTTGCCTCCAACCCTTAAATAATGTATTATAAATAATCATTAGGTGACCTGGTGGTCTAGGGGTAAGGTGTCAGACTTCTATGCTGGCGGCCGGGGTTCGATCCTTGGTCCCGGCACAGATGTATCTGATTACCAAACCCTTCCTTCACCTCTGACAAGACATCTTGTGAATGTGAGGAATGCCAGGTCTCCACCATGGTTCGGATTCCACGTTAGACTGTAGGTCCTCCATTTCATCTCACAATCACCCTACCATTTACACATTAGCGTAGGTGCGTATAACCCAAACGGGTAGTAAGACGCGGTGCTAATAATAATAATAATAATCATCATCATTTCTTCTTCCCTTCTATTTTATATTTTAATAATTATCTAATTTAATGTAATATGTAATAAATATAATAAATAATATAATACATAGTAATTATAATATGTATTAAACGTTTTTTTAAATTAGGTAACTTTAAAGAATTGACTGAGATGTTATGGGTATGTAATTAGGATGGAGAAAGAAAGGATGCAAAGGAAAATGACGGAAATTAAATATGTAGGAAAGATACTGCAAGGGAAACCAAGAAAGAGGTGAGAGGAGCAGATAACAGAAAGTGTGCAAGTTAGAGGAGAGGATTAGAAGCAATTAAATGAGGAGGAATGGTGGAGGGAAGGACACATTTTACCGAATTGACTCGGCGAGAGGCTGGAAACAGTTGATGATTACAACATGGCGATGATGAATGACTTTACCTCTAACCCACTTGTGTTTGCGATTGATGTATTTATCATGATCAGTAGTTAGTAAAATTGAAGCTTTTAGCTTATTATATGCTATAATAAATAACTATTTTAGAAAATAATCATTGGGTATATATAACGTGCGTAGGATCCCTACCCCACAAACCCACGTTATAACCATGTATACGGACTTAAGAGGAAAATAGTGTGCTTGTTTTTTAAAACATCATGGTAGAGTACATTACTAATTGTGTAATTAATCCCATATTTCACCATATTATGGTACTTTCCACACCCATTTTAGCCCTATATATATATATATATAGGAGCTATGGTTCATAATGAAACATTAATATTAACCTAGACTCATCAAACTCCAAGTAAATATTACCACACTGGCAAACGTTTTATTTAAGTACTCGTTTCAACCCCAAAACTAATTAGTAAAATTATTTACAAGCTACCCGCTTCAGCGGCCTAATGGACTAGGGCATCAGTATCGTGTTATACTGGCCAGCTATTTGTTGATGGAAATATTCGGGTTCAAATCCCAACCATGTATACTTAGTGACTTTTCTTAAATATTTTCTCACTCTACTTTAATACAAATGTGTGTATATTACATCTGAAATGCTTCCTTCCTCATCGTTACCCCATTAGAATAATTATCATACTTGCGTATAGCCTAGGCAGGTAGTAAAACGTGGAGATAAAAATAATAATAATAATAATACTCAAATTATAATTGTTGGTTATATTTGTTTAAACTCACACCCCTAACCGATCATAAGTACTCACTACAAGAACAAATAAAATGGCCACGCGTTCTGGTTGGATCACTTTCAGGCTATCCCTTTGGTGTATTATCAACTAGGAACTTAACAAGGTGTACTATCAACTATGAACTTAATAAGATGTAATATCAACTAGGCACTTAACAAGTTGTAATATCAACTAGGCACTTAACAAGGTGTAATATCAACTAGGCACTTAACAAAGTGTACTATTTAAACTAGGCACTTAACAAGCTGTACTATCAACTAGGCACTTAGCAAAGTGTACTATCAACTAGGTACTTAACAAACTGTACTGTATCAACTAGGCGCTTAACAAGGTGTAAAATCCACTAGGAACTTAACAAGGTGTACGACAGTGCAATGGTCAATTTCTCCAGCATTGCTGTACAAATATAACAGTGTACGGCCCAGGCCACATTTATCCCGCCCTCCTCCCCTCTCCAATTCAACTATTGATCGGCTCCGAAGAAGGATAGGAACATATAAACTTAAATTTAACACCCTATTAGGTCGAGCTATTTTTATATATATTTCCAATGTAGAAATTTCTAGCCTGGGTGGTAGTTTATTTACTGGATTTAAAATCGAATTTTGATAACTCATTGACTCACTCACCTATCATCCATAAACCTATAAAATATTTAGGCCAACATTGAACATTTAAAATTTATACAGAGGTCGTACTTGGTGTTAAAATCAAGGATAAATTAAGGTTTCCAATAATAGGTGAAAAAAATGCCACATTTTGCTCTCTTATAACTTGGCTCCAGAGAATAATAGAAATAAAAGAATGTAATAACCAGTTTACCTAATTTAGTCATTTATCCTAAATTGAAGCTCATAGCTCAAGTGGTTAGTGAGAACCAGGACTTAAAACAAAATCTTATTTTATCAGTACTCAATAACTGATAACCAGAACAAATAGGCTACTTACAGTCAACATATAACCTAAAAAATGGGAATAGAGCTTGTATTTATAATATAAACAAAGGATATAATAATACATATAAGCTTTTCAACATGGTTCTTAAAAATTGTCAGGGCAAAGGCCACGTTTACTATCCTCTCTATAACGAGAAATAATGAGAAATATGTAAAAATTTAACGCCCGGTTAAGACCAACTACTTAAGTCATATTTACAAAGTTGAAGATTATAGCACAAGTGGCTACCGAGATAGATAAATTAAATAAAACGTTATTTAGGTATTCACTGACACACTCCTTGATAATTAAAATTTGTTATGTCTATTCAGTCAATATAGGACCTTGAAAATTAGCAGAGAGATAGTACTTGAGATATAAACCAGGAATAAAATACACGGTTTTAACTTTTCAATGTGGTCCTCAAAACTGGCTAGGGTAAGTCCCACATTTACACCTCCTACACTCCCTTTAACTCATCTCCAGAAATTACAGAACGTAAAAATTTGACATCCTGTTAAATATAAATATTTTAGCAATCTTTAAAAAGTTGAAGTTTATATCTTAGGCTGCTTGCAAGACACATAATTTAAAATATACTTATTTCGGGACTCACTGACTAACTCACTGATCGTCAAAACCTACTTAGGTACTTAGTAAACATAAAGCCTTAAAAATGGCATAGAGGATATAAATCAAGGGTAAAATACAACATCTAAATTTTTCAACATAGTTTCTAATAATGGGGGGTGGTAAAGGGTAAGGGGGTAGGGTGTAGTATAAGGAATTTACTGTTTCAATTCCTATAACAGCAAAGTATAATATCATTTTAAAGGCCTTCATAAGTAGATTTAATTTTGATAGGACACATAATTTCTAAGTTACTAAACTGGTCAGTCATTAATTTACTAGAGTGGGTAGGTATATAATTAAATAAACGTATGCTTATACCTAATCTTCAAAATAGTAATGATATTTGACCAAAAACATTTTATGTAACATACATGCTAAGTCCTACGCCACCAAAAAGCTTTAGATTATTCAGCCTTGAAAAGTAGTGAGATATATACAAGAATGGCAAGCTCATCTTACAATGAATGTCTTTCCAAATACCTTGTCACTTCTTTTAAGTCTCTTTATATCCAAGTGCGCTAATATTACTATAATTAAGTCACTAATTAAAGTTATCCAAAACACTTTAACCAAATACTTGACATCATATTAGCTCACTTACAAAGAGGAGAAAAGACAAGTTATTGGGAAAAGCATTGCAAGCTGAACTTTGCACTCTTTTATGTCTCACTCCTTTTCAAGGCCAAATAATTTAAGGATTTTTTAATGTAGAATTTGACCCATTTGTTACATAGATGTTTTCGAAGGATTATTATACTTCAGACAAATCTAATAAAATTGATATCAATCTTTGTTGATTTTATTTGTTTCAGACCCACCCTTGGTGTCCCTGCAGCTAGGCAACACCCTTAACCCCGATGACATCAAGGAAGGAGATGATGTTTACTTTGAGTGCAATATCAGAGCTAACCCCAAAGAACACAAGATTGTTTGGCTACATAACGTAACTACTTTATTTTGAAAATATACAAATAATTTAACATAAGCATCAGTTGGTTTCTTAAGATTTTATTGCCAAGTGTTTTGATTCAAAATATGGTTTTACATAGTCTAGCCACGTTGAATAAATCATTTCCGACCTTTCAGCAGTTGTTTAGATAGTCATAATCTTTGATGAATAATGAAACTAGATTCTTGTTTGGATGAAAATTTGTTAATTTATAAACATAATTCAGGTGGAATTAATCTATCTATAATTTAACCTCAAATTATTGTCCAAACTACTCGTTTCACCATCATTCAATAATATGATTGATGATTCAACTAGATCTGAAATGTTTAAAATAATTTGTTCAACTTGTCCTAAACTGATATAATTAGTTATTATTTTTCCAGGTGTAATTCAGAGTAAATTTTTATTGTGAATATCTCTCGGTGGTTTTATGATCTCTATTTGCGCTAATGTGTGTGCATTATGTCCTCATACCCTTCTAATCCATATCTGTTAGAATTAGTTCTAAATCATCTCTTTTATTGAATCGACCAATAGATAATTTTTTTAAATTCGAAAATAATTCTACTTTTTGTATTTTATGTATGAAAGTACCGAATAAATTGTGGTTCTTGATCTTCAGTATTATTTTAAAATATATACTTTGTTCAGGTAAGGGCATTTAAAATCTTGTTCTGCAATCATATTCCTCCAATTCTTTATAAGGGTGGTACTCTATATATAAAATCCACATATATTTTATTTAATCTTTGAGATAAAACGTTATTATGAGTTTTAAGGAAGCCCTTATTAGAGTACTAAACTAAACTACTCTTTTATAACACAAAATGTAAGGTAGAAACCTTAAATTGGTATTAAATAAATCATTATTCAATTTAATGCAATACTTGCAAACTTAATCTTTTTCTGTTTTTTCCACGCCCATTTTATAGGCATTTATTTATAAAAACCTATGATTAAGTACAAATTTGAATTAACCATTCCAAAAAATGTTGATATAAATTCTTTATTGAAATATTCAGAGCATCAAGAATATTACAATAACGTTCTTTACAGGGAAAAACTAGACCCATTTTGAATATTCGATAACAATACAAAAAAAATATATTGTTCTAGCTACTTCTTAAGCTGTTTTGGATACAAAAGTGAGAAAAACATTCAAAACAGAAAAAAAAAATTGATGCTTTTGAGGAAAACTCAAGACAAAAGTAAAATGGAGGTTAAAGAAGGAAAGGGGAATGGGGGAGTTCTTAGAAAGCCGATGAAATGGGTCCCCGGGGCTTGAGCTATCAGTTTCAATGTGAGACCATCGTTGATCCTAGTGGAGTGAGCTGATGGTATTGGAGGGGGAAGGGGGTGCGTGAATCAACCGAGGGGTCGGAGGGAGGGGGAAGAATAGTTTCTCGCGGAAATGCACAAAGTACGAAATATCTATAGACGTCCAACAATTTTTCACAGTGCAAAGGAAGATAGAAATTGTTTCTGAAATGGTGTAAGAGAAGAAGAAGATTATATATGGCGAGGGTAGTAGAATTTATGTATAAAAAAATAACGGGTTGAGTTTTTTTTGTTGTTGTTGAATAAATCCCCATTAAAGTTTCTTCTCTTTTTTGCCGTATTTGTGAGAAAAGCAAGAAGTAGTATTTGGTGTACCTCTTAGTACATGAGAATATATAACCCCTTAAATTAATTTAAGTTTAACTTTCAGTTCTTTTAATGATAATAGTAAAATATGCATGTTTGCTTAGTTAACACACTCTAAAATATAAGTTTTCCTTGGTTTTGTATTTGGGCTTTAAGTACAGTGACTCAAACATTACCCGCCTCAGTGGCGTAGTTGGCTAACGCTCTAGTCGTGTTGTGCTCAACTGCTGAGGACGGGGAGATCGAGGTTCGAATATTAGTCGAGTGAACTGAGGGTGGTTTTTCCTAAATGGTTATCCACTCACCCCCCAACCCCCCTCCACGCAAATGCGGGTTCACTTCCTCTAATTAAACCTTCCCAATTCCTAATCCATTAGCGTATCTAGTATTTAAAAGCGTATAGCCCAAACGGGTAGTAAGACGCGATGCTATATAATAATAATAATAATAATAATAATAATAATAACTCAAACATTACTACGTTGCAATACAAATTAAAAGTGGCACTTTAGATGTATTAATATAAAAACAGTTTTTAGACAGATTGAGGACACATATAGTTTTAAATTATAGTTTTAACTATGAATGCACAATCTAGTTACTCTGTAATTAGTGATGTGTTTACCCTTATTTGTTCAATTAGGCTGTATCTTACAAGATTTTCCATGAATTAATAAGTTAAAGTTGGAATTCTATCTTTCATGGTAAACGGGTGTATTTTTTTTCAAATCTTAAAATAGGCATTCCTTAAGTTAAATATATTAATTATTAGGATGAAATCTCTTTATTACCTGTAAAAGCTCACCGTATATTTAGACAGAATGTTTAAGAATGAATTTTTATAACTGAATCAGATGTTGCATAGATTAACACATTGGTATAGTGGTATTCAACCAGTTTGGTTCGTATGCCGCAATATATAATATTTCTTCAGCTTTGAATCCACAAAGGTGTTGGTTCATAATTAATAATAAGCTATAAATTATATATATATATATGTATATACAACCCAAAATACACGTACAGCTTATTTAAACCAAAAGTAATACAAATTCAATATACACTTACATTCGGCAAATTATGCTAATACCATTAAATTTTGTTCAAACTTCTACGTACATTGTTGGCAGAGCAAAGCTGCTCAAGCATGCTTGTACAACCGTTTGCATAGTAGTTAGGTATGTAGCACTGCCCACCTATACATCTTGGAGCAAGGCAGCAGCACATACCCCATTTAATAGTAAATAACACACCAGTCCATCTAGAAGTGTGAATACATCCTGAGGTTAATCATTAACGATCCTATATCACATAAAGTACTTGTTATCATTACATGTGAAGTGCAACGCACCTAACTTCTATGCAACCTGTTGTACACGCTTGCTTGCACAGCTTTGCTCTCCTGGTGCTGTACACCAAAATTTGTACACAATTTAATGATATTAGCATAGTTTAACTAATGTAAGTGTACAGGGATTTTGCATTACTTTTGGTTCAAACAATTTATATGTGCAGCTTGGGCCATGAATTTCCGAACATTATGTATATTCATATACATTTATATAGTCCTATAAATATTTTTATTTATTTTTAAAATTTTCTTTTTTTCTTAAATGTATTTGCGTACCACAAAGGATACGTGCACCACAGGTTTAATACTATTGGTAAAATGCGGCTCTCTGTATTAGCTTGTGTATTAGTTGAATATGGGATCGGATTACCAATCCCGATCGGTTATCTTGAGAAGGGTTTTTCTTAATTTTTTCACACACACTTCCTCCATGCCAATGGGGAAAGTTTTCATTTTTAAGCTAAGAACATTTAAACCCACCTCGGTGGCCACATGGTCTAAGGCACTATTCTTGCAATTTACTAGAACGGACGATGATAGAGACACCGTAGGTCAATATAATTTGAAATTACTGAGGGTTGTTTATCCTAAATTGTTTCCCACACTCTCTCCATGCAAATGCAGGTACAATTCTTCTAAATTTATTATTATTTCTCTTTGGCGCATTAGAATAATAATTACATACGTGAATAACCTGAATGTGTAGAATAAGACGCGATGCTAAAAAACCAATTAAATTAATTTGTCCCCACTGATATTTTTTTAATTCTTAAGATTATTCCCATATCGCCCCCCTCACGCCCTTCCCACCCAAAGATATATCAATTATAAGAAAAATAGTTAAAGTATTTTAGGATTTTCAGATCTCCCGTTATCAGTAACAACCCCTTAATTCCAATCTCGATTAAAAATAAAAATCTCACCTGGAGGTATAGCCAAATTAACATCTAAATATAAAATTTAAACTAATTCCTTCAAAACTTTTCTACTGTAGCTTCATGTACCTAAGTAATAAAACTTCACTCAGTGGCAATCCATGAACCATGTTATGATTTTTTAAACTTTTTTTGACGTTACCTACACCACCACATCCATGCAACACCAAGTCGACATTTAGTATGACTACTCCCCCTTCCAGCGTGTACTACGTAACTTTTCATATGTAGAGTGAATGTCATTATTTAAACTTTTGTAATATTAAAGGGCTACTTTAATCTATTACAACTCAGAATCAGAAGTTATCTACAAGTATGTCTACTGATGGTGACCCGCCTCGGTGGCGTAGTTGGCAAACGCGCTTGCCATGTTGAGCTCTACTGCCGAGGACGGGGAGCTCGAGGTTCGAATCTCGGTCGGATGAACTGGGAGTGGTTTTTCCTAAATGGTTTTCCACTCTACTTCCACGCAAATGCGGGTTCACTTCCTCTGATTAAAAACCTTCCCAATTCCTAATCCATTAGTGTAATTAGTTCTTAAAGTGTATAACACGAATGGGTAACAAGATGCGGTGCTAAATATTATTATTAATACTAACGGTGAAAATATGAACCATATTGTTATTAATTCGACATTAGAATTGTAAAATAATATCTTTGTTAGGTAACACTGTGATATACCCACCCTGCCTTCAATTTTAGTGGATGATGGATGACCCATTAACTTGAGGGACCATTAAAACTTCAAGATCCATAATAAAAATGAAGTCTAAAAATTATACTTTAACAGCAATTTATTTCCATGAGAAAGCTAATAAAAAATATAGTGTTAAATTTTGTAAAACTAAGGTATAATCTGTGTAGAACGTTATTTTGTAGTTTTCCTTGTGATTGCCATAGCGTCTACTTCACTTTCTCTCGCCGTTTGAAAACTATATCTTTATCTCTCCCCTACTCCGTGCTCTTTTCGTAACCGTAACGCGCACTACCACGTGGTTCATGGAATCCACGAGAAAAAGTTGTGGGTCCTAACTACACTAAAACTCTCCAGGTTATAGGAGTTTAATGGTAAAAAAAGAGGTAAAGATTTTCTAAGGTTTTGGAAAGGGGGTGAGGGAAGGTTTGTGATATGAGGGGTTTTCAAAGTGGGGGGACGCGGGGGGGGANGGGGGGGGGAGGAGTGTGGTCCGATCAGCAAAAGGTTGGTAAGAGGGCTAGAAATGGAGTAAGGTGTAAGGGAGATAAAATGTAGTAGATATTGATCTGTGAGAGATGTTACCCCTTTGGGACACGTACCCCTCCCACTCTGAAACCTTACCATTACTCCTCCTCACACACACCGAACTCAACCCCTCTTATTTCCCAAAATAGCACCCACGTAGCCCTCTCTACTGGCTTGATCTGGAAATTACGTCTGGGTCACACATCAAGGGGAAAGGTTGGGGTGAGGGGAAGGGTATATCCAACGGTGCTCGATCCTCTTTTGTCTGTTCTCCAGTACTGTTTCTCACTTTCAGAGGGAATTCAAAATTTACAGTACATACACCTGGTGAGATCCATTGGAATCGTAAAGCAGGGAAGATGAGGGGAAGAGATGGAAAGGAGTAGGATGGATTTGCAATGGACGTGTCTTTTGGAAAATTAATCTACCGTTTCCTATATTTCCTTGGGGTGTATTTTCAAGAGGCCTTACTAGTTCAATTTAATTAACAGATACGTTGAGTCTGAGCTTATCAAGTGCCGAACATGTTATATGATAGTGTCCGTTAAAATGAGGATCCCTGTTTGTTAGAACTTTATATTTGGATATTAGATATGCCCTGGTTTTAATTAAATATATGTAGACTTAATTACCCACAGCCCTCCATTCGTAAAAACAAAAAAAAAGATGAATATATATATTTGTAAATATAAAAACCCCAAAGATTGTAAGAACTCCCACTGAGAGCGCCTGATTAAAGTGGATATCGATTGAAAGGCTTTATAATTGTGTTTCCTGAAATGTTTATTAAAACACTTCTCCTTGGATGAGCTGCTATTGTTATCACCTAAAAGTCTAATGGACTCTAGCTCTATTTAAGTTGGCACCTACTAATATAGGCTATTTGTCATTTGGAATTAGGGCTTGTCCATGCATACTTGCCTTATTTAATTGATTGATATGTCCTTTTATGGATTTAAATTGTTTGTTTATAAATAACTGACATTGATGTTCGATCGGTGTAAGCCTTCAAGCTCACAATAGGCTGTATTTGTAGGTGTTTGGTGAGATAAAGGTTTGAGACACCTCTGGGTGCAGACAGGGGTGCTTTTTTTATAAGTTGTTTCTCACTGTGATTTCTCCATCCCCTTCACTCACAAATTTGGGCGTACTTATTACTAAATACTCCATATAATCCCTTTAAATTTATATCTTTAATGACAGCATTGATAAAAAAATTACCATTGAAATTATTATATTATACTTCTCTATTTAAACAGAACAATAAATATAACACTAACCAATAACCCAATAAGCTTTTTTTAATAACCAGAAATAATGTGTCAACATATATTGTATTACAAGCATTTGAATGTACTGACATTTACTTTAGTATGTAGCCTACTGTTACATAAATTATAAATCATAATTTTAGGAAAATATAGCAAAAGAATATTTTATAGATTATTCATATCAAATGTTGAGCCTTCCTTGACATTTTCTATTGAATATTAAAAAATTATAAAATCATCTAAATTTGAAATAGAACCGAACAATTAACAGGGAAATAATTTTGAAAAAAAATCTGCTTAGCTCCTGGTTTATTTCCTAATTTAGAAACCTAATAACGGAAAAATAGTTATTTTATCCCTTGAAATAAATAGTTTGCCTTTTTGTTTTGGTCGCTTTTATGTAGATTTTATTTATATTATTGTTTCATTAGTAGCTCTGATTTCAATTTGTCAAAATTTTCTTTGTTTGCTTAATAAACTTATTTTAGGCTAAAAAATTTGGTTTTGTCGTTATTATTATTATTATTATTATTATTATTATCACCGCGTCTTACTACCCGTTCGGGTTATACGCACTTTCGCTAATGTGCAATGGTAGGGTGATTGTGAGATGAATTGAAGGACCTACAGTTTAACGTGGAATCCAAACCACGGTGGAGGCCTTGCATTCCACACATTCACAAGATATCTTGTCAAAGGTGAAGGAAGGGTTTGGTAATCAGATAAATATTTGCCGGAACCGAGGATTGAACCCCGGCCGCCAGCATAGAAATCTGACACTTTACCCCTAGACTGCCGGGTCACCTGTTGTCGTTATTATTATGTGTTAATTTGATCATACATTGTATCCATTTTAATGTTTAGTTTATCATATCTTACATTCATTGATTTACATAATGTATATTGTTAATTGTCGATTAAAGCAATTTCATAATAAATAATTTAAAATAGCTGGCCAGTCAGAATAACACCAAGGATTTCCCATAAGTTTGTTTTGACTAACTAGTAACTAGTAATGTTAAAACACTAATTATTGTTTTGAATTTCAAATAATTATATAGACAAAATTATTAAAACTAAATTTACATGTCACCTAAATTATTATTATTATTATTATTATTATTATTATTAGCACCGCGTCTTACTAACCGTTCGGGTTATACGCACTTACGCTAAAATACGCACTTACGCTAATGTGTAATGGTAGGGTGATTGTGAGATGAAATGAAGGACCTACAGTTTAACGTGGAATCTGAACCGTGGGGGAGGCCTGGCATTCCCTACATTCACAAGTTGTGATTAATACACGTCTTGTCAGAGTTGAAAGAAGGGTTTGGTAATCAGATACATCTGTGCTGGGACCGAGGATTGAACCCCGGCCGCCAGCACAGAAGTTTGATACCCTACCCCTAGACCACCAGGTCACCGTGTCACCTAAAACTAATCCAAATAAATGGTAAGGTGCACCCCATAGACTTTATCCTGCATTTATCTTAAAATACATATTTACTAAAAACTCTTAATTTTTTAGTTTTAGGGGGTCATGAAACGTAAACATTTATAAAAATCTTGAGTTATAGTTTTTGTACGCTCAAAAAACATTTTCTCCGAGATGTTGAGAGAAAGTAAAAAATCAATCCGTTCAAGCTATGATCATATTTTACGCTAGTAAGGATGGTCTGAGAGAGTATTAATTTTGAAGAAATATTTTTGCGATGTATAACATTGGTGTAACATTTAGTAAAAAAAAACACCTAGTAAACACGGCTTAAATTTGAACAGTCAAACCTACCATTAAGAGATTAACAACATTTGCATTTGTCCCCCAGTTTGGGTGTGTTGTTATATTTATTTTATGAAAACTAAATTGGTTGAATATAATACATTAATTTATTCACATAATTAAATGTTCTCTAATATTCTATTTACAGTGGCATGATTTGATATTTATTTAACAAATATATTGTTTATTTGAGTAAAGGTAAATTCATTTAGCAATAGTTTGGCGGATGTATATTTATTGCAAACATGAATTATGACATCAACTATTCACATTTATTTATTGCACATCAAAAGATAATTTTTGTGGCTAAACAGCTTCAATGACTAACCATTATTATAAGAAGCTATGGTTAGATTCTAGAGTATTCTTACTAATATAATTATAAATATCTTGTTCATCATGCTAGTTCATTAGTAAATATCTAAGCATTGAGGCTGGTCTGTGGAATTACAAATACGTCCAGATGTTAATTTATATTTGTATGTTGCATTATGATAAATTGTGTGTACTGATTAGTGCTGACCAGTAAGTTGAGTTTGGAACATAGGAAGAAACCGATTAAATGCTACATTTGGAGCACTAGGACACTTAGGAAGAAAGAAAATAAATACTTGGAGAGTTTTGAAATGTGATTCTGGAGAGGACTTGAGAAGATCAGGTGGACATAGAAGTAGGATGCTTTTGTCGATTCT